>JAVFBW010118053.1:0-15274 GCA_034783835.1 Mopalia ciliata
TTGGGCTTCTCTTCAATTAATTCACGCATATAAAGAGATAATAAATCATAGTCTCTGAAAACTAGACTTTACAGGTAGCCTTTGACACAGACAAAATAAATTTGTTCCCTGTTTCTTACCAGCATACATAAACTGAATGTCGACTACTTTATTCTTGTTACACCACTGTGGGTATGTGACTGTAATTTGAACTTCTGATATTGGGGAGAACCTTTGAAAGAGAGGCAATTACATTTCATTGAATTGCTACAAGTTAACACGTTTTTCATTAAAAAAAAGAAAGAAAATAAATAGTGGACAATAATAAAAACATGTTAGTTGTACAATATTCATTATTGGAAACAAGAATTTGTAGAACAGAATTAAACAAATAAAACTAAATTCTGCTTTCATTTAAAATGTATGCAAAAATATATCAGATTAAACCAACATTATACATACATCATTGAACATTTTTTTTTAAATATGTGCTATGATACATATATACATGATATTAATTTTTTAAAAATATTTTAGTGTATTATATTATATTTTTATATATAGTTTTTACTATGCCCTGAGGCTATTTGAAATTTAATTAATAATTAGGTGACTGGCCTATCTTGTGGTTCTGTAAGTAAAAAAGCTGTTTTTCTGGCAATGTGTATGTATTTTCAGATGGCTGTATCGATAAGAGAGTTTGTTATCGTTTACTGTGTGTTTACGTCACAGGTTATTTATGTGGCTATCACAGTTTGTGAACATTGAATTGGCAGTAATAGGAAAATCGCCACATATTATTTCCTTTACTCAGCAACATTTTGTGTTGAAATAATTACCTCAGTAAGTGGGGCATAATTGTTTCCTCAGAGAAAATCATTTAACTGGCATGACTGTTTCTAATTTCATTATCAGTCACGGAACATGATGCTACTCGTTATTAAATGTTATTTATTTAATGGTATGCATTAGACAGGAACAATTCAAGCAGCCGGTATTAACCACTGGCCAGGTAGAAAGAAAAAGCCCACAACCTCTATTATTGGTAATTTACAGGGCCTATGTAGGTGTGTGTATAGGTTGTCTTTCTTCTACTCAGGGCAATTTCAAGAGAATCCTATTAATTCGTAGGGCCCTGTTACTCATTGAGAGTCAGCCAAGCATGTAACCCTCTCTGTTTACCTGTTCGTAACACTGCCTAAGGTATAGTCGCTTATCAAATGGAAAATCACAATCTTTGTGACCCCCATTTTTTGTTGGGCCTGGGGCCAGGCGTATAAGAGGTGTTTAGGTCTGCGTCCAGCCTGGCTAACCTGGCCACACGGGTTTCCTGGCTTGTTTGTCGGAGGTTAGCTAACCATGACGAACGGAACCTTCAATTAAAGCTGATGTTTCCCTTGGCTCAGTAACCAAATCTTATAGCCCTGGAGAAAAACATGGGCAAAATATTAATGTGTATAGGGTCTGTTTTCTATGTAATTTGTGTGGCTGCATAGGGCTGATCCCTTAAAGTCTCCTGTGGTACCGCGCTCCGTTTGGATGGGATTCTCACATAAACACAGACCCTGTAGAAATACTTGCCTGTTCTGATAAGTAAACTCAACAGCGGACCTGTAATTATCGAGTATAAACTCTGAATGAAGCCTGGGCTGGTTTACTGGTCCGTACTGCAGCATGGCCACACATAACTCACAACAAACACAAACCAATTCCAACATTTAGTACCTGCCAGAAATGCTTGAACCTTGATATTAATCAATTCAATTTTACCAATTTTATCCCTTTTACAAATAAAATACTATACAGTCATTTGTTTTATAAATATGGCTGGAAATTTGTTTATGATGAAAGAGACTGTCAAGGGAGATAACCCAAGCTTTCACAGTATAGCTCAGGAAGAGAGACTCTAGTTTTTATGATGAATGGGTCCATGGGGAGGCGAGGGCATGTAGGAGGCCTGCATTTCTGTCATGGCAGACACCAAACCATAGAGATTTATGAAAGCTACCTGAGAGTGTGTCATCTCGAGTTAGGCTCAGTGTAAATCATCAGCTACAGTTGATAGTGTTGACATCTTGTCATGTCTGTCTGTCAGTCTGTCTGCTTGATTATCTGTTTATTATCAAACTTACTAACATTCTTATCTATTACATTACTTATTCATGTTTGTACTAAAATTCATTTAGCATTTCTGCATAATAGTAATTATAAATTATTATAATAATAAAAACAAGTTATTACTGAAGAAATAAAAAAATGATTTATATTAAATTATATAATATGTTTTATATAATATAATATTATTGTAAAATGATATTTCTGTAAAAGATCATTTCTTCCTTGATTGCTTGATTGGTGTTTTATGCTGTGCTGAAAGGTATTTTTTCACTTATACATACATGGAGGCAGTGTAATCCAACAATAATTCACACTAGCAAAAGTGTTTGGATTTATTGAAAAGTAAATCTTGCGCCAGTGCTAAGTAAAGACAGCATTGATACTCATCAGACAAACTGCCGTTAGCCGGAGGGCATGTAACCCGAGTTCAAAACATATTATTTTCCTCACAAAAGTACGACTTGTTCAAGAGTTAATAATTTATTTATATAAGCGAAGCGTGGTAACTGCAGATTAATGTAATATTTGATATTTATCTGGGCGTATTAATTACTGTATTAAATAACCTAAAGGATTAGTGTGATTAAGAGAGGCTTACATTTAGCCTGTTGTTTTGATCTGACCTGATTTGACCATGGCACTAACCCCACACTAAAGCTAATTACCTTTCAGCCAGGTGTGTTTAACTTCCTCATTGTCTGCCACACTGCCCTTTGTCTATTGAAGGTGTAAAGAACCAGTGACAAAGATACGCCCTGAATTACCATTAGCTGCTCAATTTGTGATCCCGATTATTACTATCCTAGCCCGTCGATCTTTTATATCGAAATCACATCCATTAGCGGATAATGTTCACGATCACTTATAACACAACATTAGACCATACATGTTCTTTTATAACAGCTATCACCTTTTATGTTTAAATACTTTACCTTACAATAATGTTATCTTGTCTAAAGTTATGCTTTAAAAATGCTATCAACTGATCAGAAGTTTAACAAAAAGGGAACAAAACATAATCTGTTGAATTGTCCTTGTAATGTATATATATATGTTCAGTATGGTCTTTTATTTGCTTTCTTGTTCTTTGTTAGAATTTTGTGTTACATAGTGGCTCATCTGAAATGTAAAGATATATATATTTGAAAAATTCAAACTGTTTTGTATTTAAAAAATTATTTACTACAACGTTAAAAATCCTTTTGTTAATTGTTTTTTTTGTTTTTTTTTTCAGTTCAATAACTTATTATAGAAATCAAAATTCCTTTCTGATATATTTTTATAAGAGTAAGCTTAGAAATAAGACAATTATTTTAAAAACTTTTTAATGTACATGCCTACTGGAACCATGTTTGATATATATTTGTGCTATGAAGAAATTTTCAGTTTATTGTTTATTAAAGTTGATGTTTATTTTATCCTAGGTGATGGCCTGGATAATAGTGTAGGCTCAGGGGAGGGAACTGCAGACGAAGACACAGATGAACGAAATCCAAAAAGACAGAAGAAACGAGGAATTTTTCCAAAAGTAGCTACAAATATCATGAGAGCATGGCTTTTTCAACATTTAACAGTGAGTACACAATCTATTCTTACAGGAATATTTGTGTTTTTCTTGTTGTTTTGTGATAATACCAAATTTATAGATTGGTAACTTGTCCCAGCCTGTAACTTTTTCAATTGTTTTTAGTTAGGGTAGGTATGGGTATCAGAGTACAACAAACTCTCCCACTATTTACATGACATGGTTGTCCTGTCAACTTGAAGTCTGTAAAATCCAGCAAAGCTCTGAGGCTAGTTGACAGAAGACCAGCTATCTGAGGAATAGATCTGATATTTTTAAGTTCTAACCAGAAAAACTCTTTGTTGCCATGGCAAAGGAATGCATAAGATTTCAGGAGATGAGCCCAATCTCTCATATGCAAATGAGTTCATCTCTTTGACAGAAAGGGGGATATTGTAAAGGGCAGTTATTGAATCTCTGGCTCTTATTGCCTGTGACTCATAGAACGGCAGCCATTAATTTTCACTTGCCTCTTGTATCCCCTCACAAACATGTAAGGCGGTGAAAGACAGCTCCTATCAATGTCAGATTTTCGGGGATTACATATTCTGTCAAGAAAGGCTCAACCCCAAATCACATCTCCACTATATCTGATATTGCCAATTTATCTGAGCAGAATACAGACGATATTCAAACCCTCTATTCTACACAATTCCATTTTTCCCAAATTACCATCTCCCATTGTCCACCAATCAATGCTCATCTCTCTCAACAATCAACCAATCATAAAGCGGCTTTCAATCAATTTTCTTAGTCCTGCACCAATGAAAAAGTTTCTTTGATTTCTGTGCATCCTTTTCTTCATATTTGGTAATAAAATAGCTCACAATATATTTCTTTGTTCTGCATCAATCAAAAAGTATTTTATATACTCATATTTCTTAAATTCCACCCAGGTCATCTTTCTTTTAACACGCATAGAAATGAATCAGAACTATTGAGATGTATATTTCAATTTTAACCCATTACCTGAGCATCAATAAACTTCAACAACCCTGATTGTTTATATCAATTTGTAAGAAAGAGTATATTTAAATAAAAATCTTGTAGCAATATGTAAATCTTGATAACTATTTATGAATTGTCAAAAATGGAAATTAAATGAGAAGAAGTTGAAACTTTTTGAATGGGTTGAATAATTTGATTTTAGTTAGAACTCAGTTCAATTTAGAGATCAAAAATGAAATCCTGCACAAAAAAGTAAGAAGTTTCGCGAAGAATGCAAGATGGACAATTGTTATGAGGATTTTATGAACCTGTATCTGAACATAATTATTAAGGAATGTTTCAGTGTTGTTGAAAATTAGCAGAAAAATGTAAAGTATGAATGAGTTGTCTACAATCTAGGTTAATGATCCTTGGAAGCTCATTAAAAAAGGTGTCTGTTTTAGGGAGATCGGATAATAATTGTGGAGGGCTATGCCATGGTGCCTTAGTTTCTGTTTATTTGTCTGAAAACTGATACCAGAAAGTTAAAAAATGCAGAAACAAGGACGGTAATTACCTACAAGTCTTTGAACATCAACCTAAAATAGATTGTTGTGTGTTGACAAAAAACTTTGTTGGAGATGAAAAATGATGTTTGGTTGAATGGGGCTTGTAGTTCTAGGTGATAATGAGCTGATGTGCTGTTACTGTGCTAAAATTTTGATGAAAATTAACAACTTCTCCATAAAAGTGAAGGAAAATATTTCCTGAAAATGTTGTTATCCACATTGTAGAAAGTTATTGTTATTAAGAATTCATATGTGAAATTTTCATAGAATTTTTTATCATTCAAAATTTTAATTATAAAAATTTTTTGCCTTTTATAAAAACTGCCCCCCCCCCCCCCCCCCCTCCTCGCCTCCTCCTTCCCAAAAAGGAAAAGAATAAATAGGGATATTGATTATCTGTTAGAATGCCATAAATACTTCAATAGCTCTGTGTTCAATATATAAGCAAAATTAAAGTTTTGAATAATTAGATTGTTTAGTGTATTATGAATGACAAGCTAACTTTCCATGGTAGCAGTTGGGAGGGTGGGTGCACACAGAGGGGTACAGCATTACTCCCCTTATCTCTGCCATTCCATTGGCTTGCTAGATTAGAGACTCCACCATGTCTTAAAGCTCTATGTGATGGAAAGGACAGGTCCTGACAGCTCTGAAGATAAAGGCCAATCTAAGGCTAAACTCCTTCCTTTATCAAACTGACGTTTTTGCCTGGATGATACCTTTCTGTTTGGTTTGTTTGATACTTCATACCCAATCCTTATCACATAAATACTCTGAATTCCCCTCTCCCTGCTGGGAGCTCTACCCTCAGACACCACTGTTTTCGCTTTTTTTATTTTGTTTAAGAATATTGTAATCAAGCAAACTTTAACAGGACTTTGCAAAAATACTACATTTGAAACTTTTCTGTTATCTCTGTGCTTAATCCCACACTCTTTCCAAGTTTGGGTCAAGATAGGATGAAACATTCTAACTGTTTCAGAATGGCTTCTTTATCCGGAGTTCTCTCCCTTGAAAGCTCTACCAATTTGTCAATAAATCACAAATAAGAGGATTTGCGGGGCAGTTTAACTTCACAATTCACAGATACAATCAAAGTTGACATTATGTAAAATTATTTTTGCCACTTTCTTTATCGTTAATTCTTAAAATTACAAAAAAATTTAAAACTGATTTTTCCTCATGTCTAATAAAGATTTATTTCTTACTCTTGATTCAGAAAAAAATTAGCTTTTCCATTGAAAGAACTACTGTCACCCTAATGATGGATATTATGGAATGACTTATGAGTAAAAAGAATTCAGTATATGTTTCTATTTTGATTTGATTTGAAGCTGTGGGAATTTTGATTTTAATTGGAATTGAAACCCTAGCTTTGGAGAGCTTTACATTGAACCATTCCCTAGTTTGGCCGGCCTAAAAATAAGATCTTCCTTAAACAATGATAGCTAAAACAATTTGCATTCTATGATGACCCCAGTGATGAGAAAAACCTTTTCGGAAACATGCTTTTGACAGTTTCCCCGTTACAACCCCCAGGTGGCCCGGGAGTTTCTCATTGAGTTTTCTTGTCCCATACGTGGCACATTTGGTTGGCTATTGAAGGCGTTCCAATCACGATTACCTATTTCCCAGGACATTATGGACTAACCTGATTTCAGCCAGCTGTCTTTCGTTGTAGTTATACAGAGAAAAACGATATTGATACGAAATAGCCAGCCTCAAGCTGGGATCTCTATTTGACAGCGGCTGTTTTGTTCTGGGTATTGTTGAATGTTGCCCAGCGGTGGTTTTAATGACCAGCCCCAGCTATAATCACTTCTAAGCACTCTGCGGGAAAGGTTACACAAGGTCCTCAAATTTGATTGATTACAAAAAAATAAAATGAAAAGTAAATTTTTTTTTAAATGAAATTAAGCACTGTAAATCCTGGTAACATTTTCAAAATGTTCAAATGTTTTTCAGATTTTAAAAATGTTTCAGTTAAATGTTTATTAAAATAACTCCAAAAGAATGTTAAATATAAATGATACATGTAATAGTAAGTTTCAAGGATAGCTATGCTGACTGTAATTAGCACTGGAGGAACATTTATTTTCAAAAAGATTAAAATATTTCACATTTTATGGTTAGGTTTATGTACAAAAGATGTGTCTGATTATCTTCTTCAAATCAAAGTTTTTGTTGAACCATTGGATGAAAATTGATGTTGAAATGGTAACAAGTTGAAGCTGTATCAGTTATAACTGCGTGATGAGAAGACTTTGAAATGTCATCATTGATATTAGAATTGTTCTTGATACACTCCATTCATCAGAGAATCTGTCTTAGCTGTCATTGTTCATTATGACAATTTTCTAGTAGCTGTTAATATATCTTATTCCCGATAGACACAGTAGTGATTCGCTCTCTTATAGTATTGGCAGAGAGTTTACATTGTATATCATTTGTTTCCTCGTTTCGCTGGCCAGTTTGCCATACACTTCCATAATTAGATTTCATTTATTGATCTTTTGTCTGTTTGATTGATTTTTTTTTTTTTTTAATGTCTGTATAATAATTAATGTGTATTCCTCATGAGAATAATTTAATTCTAGTACATCTTTGTTCTTGTCTACTTCTCAGTGTTTAAATTTGTGACTTTTTTCATCCTGGCTAGTTTTGTTATTGTAAATAAATTGATGTAATTCCTGATGTACTGAATAGCTATATATATGTGTGTATGCCTCCTATCTGGACATTGGTACTCTGAAATATCTCCCTTTGAGTATCACTCTGCTTCAAATGTCACATAATATGTTCATCAATTTTTCACGGGTCTTGGAGAAAAACTAAGACATTTACTTCCTCCAAGTGTGGTAATTATGTTTTATAACACAAACAGAGGAAAATACTAAAGGAAATTGGAGGCAGAAGGTGAGCAGAAAGAAGATTTAATTTTGTGTGAGCAAGAGAGAAATAGAGGCTTCCCAAATTGGTTTTCTGTTTGCCAAGCCGGCCTGGGATGTCTTGGATAAGCATAAAATTGGAGTGCTAGCTTTCCCTAATAGAATAAAATAGAAGTTGGATTAGGCAAATGTAATGTGCTGCTTTATCCACTATCTGATTTTTTTCCATCTCGTCTTCTTTATCTGACTGGATTGCCATTTCGGGGCAATTTGCAAAATGCAAGGTTTGGGGGAAGAAATTAAGGCCATTATCGCTAGGAAAAGAAAATTAAATCAGTGTACTGTTGGACCTGGAGCCGTTTGCTATATGGTTACAGAAGGCAGACTACAAACAAACGGAACCGGCCTGTTCCTGTGTATCTATCCAGACGAGGAGACTCTAACGCCAGCTTAATTGGGCAGAAGCTCCTAAAGTCTCTTGTATAGGAGACACGTGGTAATCAGGCAGAGGAAATAAAGAATGGTTGACCAGCAGGATTTGACCAAGTGGAATTCTTGATAAGCACCATGAGGATTCAGGTCTTAGGAAAGCTCAAGTCAAAAGGTCCTTGGAAGTATAAAATTACTCATCCACTGTCTTCAAGGCATACATTATCATGTAACAGAGATCAGATAAAGCTATTTAAACTGCATATAATATAAACAAGTCAACCAATATGGCTGTGTGTCACTTTTCACGGAATGCTTTCTGCCAAGTTCCATTAATTTGAACAAAAAGCAAGTTTTAAGCCTTTATATAAAAAGATAAATCAGTATGCAGAAAAAGTGTAATTTATCTTTCAGTGATTTTTAGTTTCATTATTAATGCCTTTAAAAAATATGTATATAATTCGAGTTCACTTTGTCGTTGCTGTCTGTACTGGGAGTGTATACATTTTGTTTCCTTCGAGTAAATGCTCCCAAAAGTTATGCATTAAAAATATGGAAGTTTGTGAGGGTTTTCAGCTTTGTCTGTATTGCTCATTTTATGGCAATATTGGCCATTTAGAATAAACAGAAGCCTGTACAGTGGGTCCAGTCTCAGATTTTATTGGTTCTTCTTTCTAATGTCTTGTGTCAGTTTGAACGTTCTTTGATAGGGATTGCATCCGACATAGAGAAGACAAGTCATCTGGAAGTTCTTTTTAAAGGTTTCACAGTTCCGAAAAATCTCGTATTTCACATTGTTGATTAATTAATTTTTGTCCTGTCACTTGACTAATTATATGTGTGTCTTATCGTCTAGAATACTTCATAAAATCTTTAACATAAAACTGTCTTACAATCAAAATAGCAGCATTTGACAGATTCGTCCAGAAATTATCTCCTCCATTTGCAGTTGTACCCAGCTTACAATGTTAAATTTGTTATCTTTTTTCAAATGAATTATTGAATGGAAGACAGAAATAAACTTAACAAAGAAGTTGGTTGTAGAAGTTTTAAATGACACCTTTTAAAGTGATTACGAAATTCTGTTTGTTTCTCATGGTAGATTTGTTAACAAAATAGTTGGATGTGGAAGTTTTAAATGATGCCAAGTTTTAAATGACGCCTTTTAAAGTGATTACAAAATTCTGTTTGTGTCTCATGGTAGATTTGTTCACAAAATAGTAGGATGTAGAAGTTATAAATGACACCATTTAAAGTGATTAGGAAATCCTGTTTGTCTCATAGTAGATTTGTTCACTGGTCTTCAAATGGATAGCTGTGAAAAGTCAAAGCTAAGTTGTCTGGGCAAATAGTTTAGTGAATGTCTTACAAAAGAGGGTCTAATTGAAGCTGGGCGTATGTAAATAATTTGTCCAGTGATCAGTGATTGTGTCAATATTTCCCAGTGGATTGAGCGGAGTTGAATTGTTCACAGATTAATAGAGGAATAAAGAGGAGCTATAGAGACTAGGTAACAATAACAGAGTGGTCGTCAGTATGTTGATACAGTCAATCTCCACCATTATATCTGACAACTGATGCAGGTGCTGGACTCTTCAACTTGCTTTTCAACTCCTGTTTACTCTGTCTTCAGGGAGACTCTCTACCACCAAACCTTAATACAGGGCTCCCTGACAGCCATGTTTACATAGCACAGCCTCTCTCAGCTCAGAAACGTGCTCCAATGAATCCACTCCCAATTCAACATGTTCAATTGTAAAAATATCCCCTATCTATTCGGAGCAAATTATGTATGAATTAGTTGACACATCTAATAAAGGCCATTTAGTGGATACATCTAATTGGTGTTATGAAAGATATCTAACTTAATGGGTAAACTGCTTGGGATTGATTAGCAAGGTTACTAACAAAACATGCCCAAAAGGGACTTTGCCTTGTTGAAGATAAAACAATATTTGTCTGCTGGCGATGGGAGAATAATCAAATTGTGCAGTCACCTAAGAGAGGGACTTGCTGGAATAATGTGTACATGAGAAAGTGATTAGATAAGGTACCATTGCTTTGGTGGACAAGAAAACCGACAAATTGCAGCAATTAGGGAGCCGGATTACAGCCATGTCTGACAAAATGACAATCAAGGCCAGGCACTGTTATCTCCCTTTTCTCTTAGCTTTCTGTCATAGAGGCACCTTTTTGTTTCCCGAAGATTTTTTTCTCTTTGATTTTTGTTACCTATTCTTGACATATTTTCCATGATTTTACTTTATGTATTAGTTTTTTTTAAAGTAGTTTTTATTCTTATTTTTAACATATTATAGGTAAGAATGTTATTTTGTTTATGCATCAATACACATACATCTGTCAACTGGGAACTTTTCATTAACAATGATAATGTTATAGAGGAATTTTAGTTCCAATATTCTTCAAAAGAGAGGGTTTGTTATGTTGATTATATGTAGAACTTGATGTGAGATCCAGAAAACATTAAGTAACTGTGGTTACGATACGGTTTGAATTGTGACCTCGACCTGCCAAAGAGGTGAAAAGCCAGGTGGTCGAGTCTATTAAATTGGCACATAGGAGAAGAAAAAAGGCAGTGTTTTGAAATGGTGAAGGTTTTGATAGTTTTGGTTGTAGTAGAGCTCCGTACGTGACAGTACATCTCTACCTCTTTATTTCCTCGGTCAATTGTAACCTGGCTTGTTGTGTGGATTTTATGTCCACTTAAACAAGTGGCATGGTCACCCAGGCGAAAGACTTAGAAAGGCAGAACAAAACTGTGTGTGTATTTCAATTAGAGCTGTTTTTCTCTATTGAAAAGCTTTGACAGGTTAGTAGAGGTAATTTGTAAACACTGTCCAGTCACTGTGATATATGACCCATCAATATCTAATCAAACTCACTGACATTCCTAATGCTTAGCATCAACACCTATCCTTTACACCTGTACTCTAACACATGCTTGTAAGCCAAAACCTGTAGAACTTGAGTAAAACTTTCACCACAACACGCTTCATGTATTTAATTTGCAGAATTAAATATATAAACTGTACATCTAGAATAAAGTAAATTGACAGGTAATACTATAAGTAGAAATAGTACATTGTATGCTATATAATTGACTACATTAACTCCTATAAGTTACCTTAAATGTCACCTGGTGATCTGAGAATGGTTGCCTCATTATGAATTGGGGATAACCTATTGTAACCTGTAACTTTCAATGACATTTAAATGAAAACATAATAAAACCAATGCTATTCTGAGAAAAAGGTTGCATTGTCTTTTTAAGATCAATGTGTTTACCTTTCGTTTTTATTGAAAAAATAAGAAATTATCTTTTAATAAAATGGTAATTGTGATATTAGGTAATCTGTTTTAGTTGACCTAAAATGAGTTTGCTAGAGCCCCATCCCCTTTAACATCACATTCCCACGGACGGGTGGAATTAGTTATGTTCTTGTAGCTACTGGATCAAATTTCTAGTTCATTTGCTCCTTATTTAAATATTGACTTTTTATATACTGGCAAATATATAATAATTATGTCCATTTATATCATTAACAATATTTATGTTTGGAATTGGCTGATTTCTTGGTTGATTATTTGGTTATAATGACCTCAATAAAGTATAGATTATGAAGTTGACCAGCTGAGTTAATTGTCCAGTGATGCTACACCCACCTTATCAAGGATAATTAGGCATACAGGTGATATATCATGACTGTTCCTACCTCCCAGATGAAACAAACATAGAAAGTGTTTGTGTTTGATTATCTTTATTAGGGTGATTTTCTCTGTGGAAGGGCTTCATTTCAAAGGGCCTCCATTTCACTCAGGTAGTTCTTCCTTTGGCAGTCTTCTTTGAAGAGAGGAAAGTTTACCTCATGCATCATCATTTGAGATGGGAGAGTGGGCTGTGGAATACATCTCACTTCCTATTATCAACCACAAGATGTCCTATAGCTGGTATCCCAGTTCCTTTGCAATTTTTCAGCTGTCACAAAGCTTGACGAGGCCTGTGATTACAAGTTTTATTCACAGAAAACTCATCTTCCTTCGGTTGTCTTTAAGATGAAGGTTTTCTTCCAGTCTCTGTAGGCAGACCTACCAATGCTTCTATCAAGATAACTATTTCTTCAGTTTAAAAAACTCTTCCTCTTGAGTTGGAGTGCTCTTTAAGTCCCAAGAGTGTGGCTGGTGAAATACCCTCCCCGATTGGTAAGCTGTCATCCTGAAACCCTCTCATTTACCAATTAATTTATCTATTATAGCTGTGTATGGCTTTGCTGGCTGTAATACCTGGTCAGTACTGGTTGATTACTTGTGTTTGAAGGCTGTAGCTGGGTTCGTCTTAGAGGCCTATCAATCTCTGAGGGTGACAGCTCTCAAGATAGACCTTCTTTCACCTGAACATTACGCAGCTCATCTTCAACCATCTCCTCACATTTTTATTACAATTTCATCGCACTCGACGAGAAATGAAGTAATTTTCATAGAACCTCTGATGATCTGAGCCGTGGAAGGAACTTCGAAGAAAGTTCATTAAACTGCTGTCAATGTTTTGTGATTGATAATCAATAAGGACCAAATTAATGTTAATGTTCCGTTCAACCTATTAAAACTACATTTGAAAAACCCTGTCCATTAATAGTTTGATTAAACTGGAATTTGTAGTTATTTCTGATTATAAGAAAACTGTGCTATGCCATGGTCTTGTGTGAATTACATGTTTACTGTTTTGTTTGTGTTCATATTTACCCAACCAGTTCCATCTTCACAGTATAATTGTGATCTCCATAACCTGGAGATTTTCTTTTTTTGAATTATTTCTCGGAGGATGATATCAATTTTGTATTATCAACATTTATAATTTATAAAATATTTATTATATTAAATTTTCTTCTATGGCATTTATCAATTGCACTTGCATATCACAAACTTGTGGAAGATACTTTTGTTTTTGTTTGCCTTCTTTATATTTGTACTCACAAGTTTTGAAATTGATTAGTTCGTATCACAGGACATCAAACACGCAGAAAATTTTTTGTTTTTCCTTTCAAAGAGTTTGTTATCTGGATATCTCTAATATACCCTATTTAGTATTAGATTTTTTGTTCGTATAATACATTCTCCATAGAAATTTAGTGGTGGTCACTGTTCAGTGAAGTATTATTTATAATTAATTGAGCCAATCTTAGAAACTCTTGCTTAGGTGGCTGACAGAATGGACATTAACTCAGTCATATTGTGTCACCAGACAGCTGGGAAGATGAAGGCTAAATTAGTTTCTGTTTATTAGCCTTACCATTTCTCCCTTGAGCAGGCAGTGTGGGGCACCCAGCAGTAACCTGGGCTCTAGATTTCTGCTTGGTGCCTCAGAGAGTACCCCATTCCAACTGTGTTTACCAGTTCATGGGGGAGAGAAAATGAGGTCATAAAGGAGCAGCTCATCTCATCTACCAGGGTCTGTTTGTCCAACCAAAAATGGCTGCTTCTCCCTGATTGGTGATGGTCATAGGTCTGGCCAGAAAAAGATATCGCCTCTCGCTTCCCTGCCCAGAGATCCTACTGGTTTCTGTTCAAACCCTGCCATAACTCCTCATGCTATTAAACTGATGTGGAATTTTGACAAACCATTTGCATAATTTCATCTTTGACTGATTTAGTGTTAGCTGCGATACCATTGAAAGCAGCAATGGGCTTTCACGTCTATGGAATCTCTTTTCAGTCTTTTCTCAATGCTGGGTTGCCGTGATTCTCTTGTCTATTCAAGTCCCACACCCAGATAAAACCATTGGCTGTCTATCATTGAAAGCTATCTTCAACTGAACACCATGTAAATTAGATTTCATTGGACATAACTGTCATCTATTGTAAACACATATCCAGTTGCCAATCATATTTCTTTCATCGGCCACCCATCTGAAGTATTTATGTAACTTTGTATAATTAAAATTGTGCCTTATCTTTAATGGGTTATACTCTATTTAATCAAACACTTAAATAAAAGGATTTTAAAATATAATTAAGCTTAAGAGGTAAAGGTTTTAATATTATTGTTGTTTCCTGTGGTATGACCTAAAGTGTAACATATCAAGAAGATAGGAGCGGCCCTCTGGAATAGTCTGATAGCATTGCACATTTTATCATAATTTTATCTTCAAGGTATTTGCAGAAATGAAATTTTGTTTTCTTCTGTGTTTCAGCATCCATATCCCACCGAAGAACAAAAGAAACAGTTAGCACAAGAAACGGGACTCACAATTTTACAAGTTAATAACTGGTGAGTTTTTGTTTTCTGAGGTGGTCAGAATTCTCTTTAACAAAATATTTTTAAAATCTGTTTTACTTAGAATGAACCAAAATGATAGATTTCAGAAAGTTTCAGATCCACATGAAGTCATTAACAATAGTGAAGGATTTTTTTTTATCTTGCACTATTATATTTCCTAGGAAATATGAAAACCCAAGAAGAATATCAACATCATACAAACTTTGACACTATATCTTCCGTGCTATGTAATAAATTTGGTGAGATTATAAGGAATTTTAGAAAAGGTAACAAATTTGGCTTATTTTCAAAAGGTTTTTCTATCTAAGCTAATGATATGCACTTATTATAAGCATTGAAGTATAATAAATCCAATGTAGTCTTGGCCCACTTCAAGCCCCTCACAGCATGCAAAATAAATCAGATATGGTCTTGGCCCACTTCAAGCTCCTCACAGCATGCAAAATAAATCAGATATGGTCTTGGCCCACTTCAAGCTCCTCACAGCATGCAAAATAAATCAGAT
>JAVFBW010118064.1:0-15269 GCA_034783835.1 Mopalia ciliata
CTGCTGAGGTGCCAGTTTGTTGGAGACGTGTCCGAAGATCATGGATAGTCCGTCGACTACATCCCATAACCCTGGTAGCGTCAGTGACCGACATTCCTGTATTCAGCATGCCAATGGCACGTTCACGTTGAATGTTTGACATTCGTGACTTTGCAAATCAACGAATAATTTACTTGTTTTCCTACTTGTCACTCTACTGTGCTAACGTGGGCTCAATTGCACGTGTCTCACGAGGTCACGTGATTAGGAAACATGCGTTATCCCTGATGTATGCTCGCACGAACTGCTTGCCTGTGCAGTCGGAGTTGCTGTGTGTCCTGATGTCTTTGTCATTTACCTCTAATAATAATAATAATATCTATTAAGTTTCAAGAAAATATTTAGAAATTTATGAGTGTGAAGTTTCTTTTTTGACTGAGTATACTTGATAAGGTGAAAGAAACAGCAGACAGGTTGTAAATCAGTCTATATAGCTGACATATTCATTTAACTATTACTTAGTTTGGAGGTTTTTTTATTCTTAACCTTTAACGACGCTCCCATGCTATTGTGATTTATTTCTTCAATACACAGGGCTTGCGTTTCTGTCAATTCAAGAAACAGTATACAGTATAAATCAAGTCCCACTCTTATTTTTACGCATGGAAGCTTTGTTGGTTGTTATTATTTTTATATAGAGAATGCGTTCCAGATTTTAAAGCTTTTTCTCTCGCAAAACTAAACATGCAGCGCTCAACCCAAACGAAGACGAAGATGCTTTCCGTATTCAAATTTTGTTTAGAATTTTGTCATTTTCGCAGAAACAAACGAAATAACCATAATGTTCATCCAATAATATTTAACCCAAGTCCCATCAATGATTCTAAAATAGAAATCAAACTTCCGACTGAAGGTATACATAAGCCATGTCGGATCGAACTGACCAAAAGAAATAAAGGAGAAGCACGTCGGAACATTTGTCGAGTCTTTCCTTATCCATACAAATATCTCGGAGCATGTCGGCACATTCTACAACACTTTCCATCCCGGTACAGTTATCTGGTGGAGAAATGAGGCAATAATATTACACGAAAACGTGTAATGTCAACTGCCGGATGATTTGTGCGCCTACGTGGAAATGAACCAAAGTACTCCTCGGATTAAAAAAAAAACAAAAAAAAAAACAAAAAAAAAAACAGCTTATCAAGCCAGTTTCTCGGGTAATACCACATTTAACTTTAAACAAAGCACCGCTCCTTTCTTATATATGACTTTTGTTATAAATAATACTAATTTGTCCTCCAGTGACGTCATCATATCGACACAAGAATAGCCTTCAGAACATGCGCGTGGATAATGGGGCCATCTACAATGACCCATATATCGTCCAAGAAATGGTCGAGCGATGTTCCGACATGGGAGTCATCATCATCCCAGCCATCAATGATAGATGGGACCCATATGGACTACTTTGTGGGCCCCACATGGATTTGTCTGTGGTGCCTTTATGGCACCTATGTCGGCTCCGCAGATTTGTGTAGAATCGCAGAATAGGCTACCATAGCTGGTACAGAACACTTTCTCAACAAAGGCAGTAAATCTTTATTCTTCTGCTCGAACTAAAATCACGCGAGTCATGTGCGTTTTCTCAGACTGGGCAAGCCCATTTCTGACCCACGGTAAATTCAGTACCCTTTCATAATAATTTACACGTTTTATTGTGTATACATTTTTTGTAGTAATTTTTCACATAATTTGCTGCTTATTTTACCATGAAAAACAAATCATACACTTTTTATGGGCAGCCCATGTGGGTTCCACGTAAACCTCACAAATTACCCTACCTTTTGTCCATGTCCACCAACCCCACCATGGCCATGCATTACCCTTATGGGTCCCACGAGCGCGTGGTGGCTGGGATGGTATCACGCTCGAGCTGCTCGGCTTGAAAAGAAAGTTCCGGCAAAAAAAATTGATTGGGTTGGTTTAAGTCATGCGCTCATCCCAAATAGGTATGACGGTACGGAAATGGCCGGGGAATGCTCCGACATGATATCAGAGGTTAATTTAAACAATAATATCACACCAAAACGTGTAATTGTGATCAAAGAATATTTTGTGTGGATGCGTAGAAATGAACCAAAGTAGTGCGCGGATTTGTACAAAAACAACAGAACACAAAACAATCCCTTTCTCGGGTAAAAACCACATTGAACATAACAGTGTTCGTTTCTTTTGTATGACTTGCTGCAAATGTAAAAGCACATCGAACAGTTCCTTTGTTATGTATGGCTTGTTGCAAATGGTACAATTGCAGTGTCCTCTGCAAGTAATTTATTTATAATGAAGCTCCGATGAAGTCGTCCTATCAACACGAAGATGGCATTCAGATAATAAAAAAACAATGTCCTATATAAAGATTAAGGTCAGTGACCTCAAACAAAGCCTCCATTTTGAATAACTCCGTCATATCATAAAATTGAACCAAAGCGAGTTACCTCCCATGATGGACATCCGAATTGACCCGCCGTTCACCAGAGTTTATTAGCGGAAAGGAAATTGCAATCGTATTCTCACGAGAGTTTCTATAGTGAACGAGACTAAGACAACTCTCATGCGCTATACCAGGCCATCACACGTTAATTTCCCCCAATATTTGGGGCGACCTATCAGCTAAAGACCAGCAAATAAAAGAAGTGCAAAACAAGATGGCCCGGGTGTATCTTAGAGTCAATTTCTCTACGTAGGAAGTAGAATTGATTATATTTTAGAATGAGGAAATTGCGGTGGTGTTCCGACATGCGGAGAAGCAACTATACGCTAGGACATTAACAACGTCGCCGTCTTACCTCCACCCAATGCACAGTCGTAGATGGTATAATTTACAATCAGCGGATGAGCAAAGAATCGAATAGCTTTGTTTGAAAAACTATAAATTAGTGCAAAACTGTATTGTTCATATATTAGTCTTAAAACAAACAGCCACAATATTCACACAAATAATTGATTATAATTATATATAGCCTGCATGACGCAAGGTAACCTCTCTCACGTCTCTCCTGGTCTGTGGCTGTTGTCGTCTAATTTAAAATGGCACTTGGTGTTTTCAAAGTGATATAGCCCCCTGACTAAGGGCAGTTTGTTTGAGGGTGGCAATTCTGTCTTTACTTGGCACTGGACAAAGAATCACTTTCCAACTGTATCGAAACACGTTAAACATGTTATTGTTGTGGTGGTGTCGATTTTTTTTTAATACACCGCTGTCATATAAGTAAAATATTCTTTAGCACAACGTAAAACATCAATCAATCAGTCAGTCAATCAATTAAAGTTATGTCGTTTGTCGATAATGCAGTGACCTTGGGTCATGAAACACGAATGGTACTGTTTGATTTACAGAGCCCATCCATATTCGTCCTATCATTGGCCAAAGACGTGTTCTTTCCTTTGGAATTTAAAAAAAACTCATTTCGTTTTTCCCTTTAAAACACGAAATTTTAATACCCGGACTACAGTCATATATACAACGTGATAAGTCAAATAAATGTTGTCTTGGAGGCAAAACTCAAACCTGGATAGATGTGAAGCCGCCCACTGCCGTATCTTCGTTTTATTAATGGTGCATTTCAATCCCACGCGGGTTGGTATAACCCATCTTAAATGTTTATCAATTATTGATAATTTAAATAGAGCTATATCAGCTGGTATCATGTCAAGCTTGTTGATGACAATACATTGATAATAACAGGGCATAGAGAGTTCAACGGACGAGTCCATTTATAATATATTATCCACGTCGCGTAATATCATTTATTATCTTGCGTAATGCGTTCACGATTTTTATTCTTTAGAAAAGCTGAGACAGAGGATATGCATGGGATTTATTTCCACTCAATAGGCAAACGTCATACCAGGTTATTTGGACGTACGTTTCTATGGATGCCATCAAACAGTCGAAGCAATGGTATATTATCTACGATGTTTCGATAGGTTCACGGGATGCTTCGACCTGCACTGGCAGCTCAATTGGTTTCAATAAGAATTGAGTGTAGTCAACTTTCATTTTAACCTAATTTAGGCTGTTTTTCACTTCAGCGTTCATGCAAATGTGCAACGTCAGCATATTTGAGTCTTGCTCGACCTGCGGTTTAAAATTCGTTCGCTACTACTTTATTGCATTCTGGTTAGAATAACGATATCCAAACGGTAACTTGTATTTTCTTTTAAACTTTCAAAATCGCAATTCTACGTTTTTGTGCATTACATGATTTCGGCTAGTTTCGTAAAGGGAGAAAAGATACATTGATGGCGGAACATCTCTTACCTTGTGTCCGATAATCTTTATACAGCCATGTATGCCCGGTTCCGTTTGTGGTGTTCGCCCCCGTATCAACGGCTCACTGTTACGGCTAATGACAATAGGAATATGTCCAGACCTTGTCGTTGTCTAAACTAGAACAACTTGATAACACTCGTTCCTGTATCTATATCCGTTTGTCAATCAGTGCATGGATTGACTTTAGAGATGAGGCTTAGAAGGATTCAGAGCTAAACCCTCCATATTGACCCACAAACTATCATCACGGTTAACAGTGTACTTAGATCTATGATCTCATCTTTCAGTATCGGGTTTCCAAAAGGAATATGGTACGGTTGGTACCCCGTAACATTGGCATCTCTGCGGTGCTGATTTGCTATGATATATACAAAAGTTTGGTTGGCCATCCCCGTATATACTTCAGATATAATGTACGGTATCAATCGTATCCAATGATCGTCAAATAATCATAAAACCTCTTACAAACTTTTGTACACATATATTTCATTCTCGACAATGGTTAAGATATGAACAAAAATGTTAAATCACCATGTATCCATGTGTATCTGTTATTCGAGTCTTAAGTTTATGTTACTCTGTAAAATTCATCAGCTGGAATGATACCAATAAAAACTATGTTTATTAACTTGGCTTACTGTGTCTCTGTAAGTATACAATATACATGTCAAATATATGTTTACAAACGCTCAACGCAATATGACCATATGCTGAGTGATGATAATAATTGTTATGATTAAGCTTTTTTAAGTTTTAAATGTTTTCATTTTTATGTCATAGAATACCTCATGTTGTGTGTCTAAGTTTCTCATGTAGGCGAGACTGGAATTGATGACCTACATTAGTTGGTAAGGCATGTTGGAAGAAAACATTCATTTGGATACAAATCTGATTTTTATGCATAAATTTGAATCCAAGAATTGATTTGAATAATTTGAAGTTAAAAAACTTAATTACAACTTTGACAAAACAGTTGACAACCGAGAGTTGACGTTGATATGAATGTATTTTCCGAATCATCCAAATCTGGTTGGATACGAAAATGGTACGGTATTTAAAATGTGTATCAATTCAAAAGCCCAGAGATTCATATTTCTTGAAAGTGTTCCACATGCTCAACACTTTTTGTTCATACACCTTCACTCTCATCGAACTTTCCGAAAATACTAAGATCGCTGTTCTCATTTTTGAGTATGAGGTTTCTATAAGGAATAGGCCTGCGGCAGTGGCTTAGTTGTAGCGAGTGCGCTTACTAATCATATTTAGATGTACCGTTCACAAGATCGAGTCCGTTTGTTGACCATCAGGTGTATGAAGAGACACACGATGTGGCTCAGGCAATCGCAGGGGTGGATTTTACAAGGCGGCCTTCCGGTTTTCCTCCATAAGTAGGCAAGGCGCAGTGTGAAATGTAAACCCGTTGCCGCATAAGTGAAATACCCTTGAGTATACGACGTTAAACCCCAAACACAAACAAACAAATCTATAAGGAATATCGTATGGTTTGTATTACGTAACATTTGCTTCTTTTGTAGGCTACTATGGTGTTAAGAGTAGAGCTATTCTGTCATAGTCTTAACCAAAGACTGTGAAAATAGAAAGAATAAGATGACGTATATTTTCCCCTAGTCTGCGATGTTAGCCTATGTCAAAACATGTTCAGGTCGCCGTATCAGATTAAAGAGGTCGAGGTCACTTTATACACAGTTATCATTTCATATGTCTATCTGACCCACGATCGCCCGGCTGCTAAGTGTGGAATAGTCAATAACATATAGTTTTCGTCTTTAACACACAGATAGCCTAGAACAGTCATGTGGAGAAATCAAAATTTTAAATATAAACAAGTGGTCCAAGTGGTCCATTTATCATTTATTATAACGGAAGTGTATAACCTCTATTTAATTGTTATGATTACGATTCCATATATAGCACATGTTCTAAAACATTTCATATATAACACAGGTTCTAAAACATTTCATATATAACACAGGTTCTAAAACATTTCATATATAACACAGGTTCTAAAACTGGAAAGCGAAATTACCATTAAGGTGCACTACTGGCTTTATTCTCATTTCTTCTAGGCAAAACATCACGTGGCGTTAAAGATAACACGCCGACTGACTGCCTGTGCATGCAAGTAACGCGAGAAGGTATGAGAAAAGCCAATCGAGCACCTAACTCGAAATTTCTCAGCATATAATGCATTTACTGGACGGGATTTATTGCTAGCGATTAGAAGCGGGGGTCCGGGGTTCGATTCCAGAAGATTTTATGGACTAGGATCTGTTCGAACTAAGGAACTGTTTTCCCCCAAAAAACGAAAATGATGTTAATATACTTGTACTCTTAAAGATGATACGATAAAGAGTCGAAGCCGTGAGTAATGTAAAAATGTCTGTGTTCGGAATTACACTATTCGTGTATATTTTGACAAGTGGGACCCATCCTCTGGTTATATTAACAATCATATTGTATATCAAGAACCTTTACGATTTCGGCTATTGTAACTCCCCAAGATGCGGCAGTGGGAAGATTGACCAACTGATGTGCTCTTATTTGCTGATTGCCTCCTCGCTCGAATAGCAGCACCTGCCGCATTGCGGAGATCCTCAATTCCGTCCGACATATACAATGCTTTGTTACAAACGTAAACACGATTCGTCATTCGTTGATAAAAGTGTGTTTATATTAAATTGAATCCTCTATTAGATGACTTCACGCCATGTTGTAGGTCTATCTCTAACACGGTATTAGCGATTTAATCTGGTTGGTTGGTTAGTATTTGATTATTGGCGTTTTCCATCCAAGTGGATGATTTACGCCACATCCAAGAGTTAAATGTTAAATAGCTAATACCTTAATTCATTATAAGTTCACGCTCACACACACACGCAACCACGCAGGCGCAACGGAAAACTGTGGAATGTTTATAGTTCACCGCAGCACAGCATGTCAGGTTCCAGCTGCTTCTGACCTCTCCGATCACCTGTGCTTGGAGCAGAATTAACCAAAATCGGACTAAAAGCATTCAGATCTTAAATCGTTCCCTGTTTTCTTAATCGCTTGAAACTACTATATATAGCTGTAACAAACAAAAGACGGCGCGCTTTTTAGATCTGATCAGAAATCTCAAACGTCCAGCCAGTCATCCCTAATTTGAAAAATGAAAATACCGATAAACTTACCTGTTGAGTCAACGGCTTTAGGTAATGCCAGTACACCGGAGCCTGCCATCTCCCCGACCATAAAGACACCGGCTGTTATGATGGTCAATCCGCCAGCATGAGTCGGACTATTTTCTTCGACCTCATTTACCTCCTATTGAGATATAATGTAAGTGATGGACGACTTAACAGTCCTAGAATATTTTAAGTGTTTTTAAATCGATTGCTTTAAGGAATAGAAATATGTACCTAGTCGTGTAAGTGGTTATCGGTACAGCAACTTTGTCGGTAGCCAATCAAAGTTTACTTGACGATTTTATCTATACAGAATTTTGATTGGATATTCTAAAGGTACCATCTGCGATACACCTCTCTTATTTTTACAGAGTCTGTAACAAAAGGTTTGTTTCTTATTTGTTTAATTAGTGTTTAAAGGCGTACCAAAAGGTAAAGCCTTCTTGTTTATGCTCTTGGTTTTATTGATTTTTTGCCAGTGTCGTGGAAAGTGGTTTCTTTCACCCATAGGGCTGGTACGTCGTCATGCACACATGTGAAATGGCCGTACAAGTACGATGCTAAACCCAAATCAAACAAACAAACGAATCGTTTTCTGCCGAAGTCTATACCTGGATAGATTTACTGTCAGCAGAAATAATCGGGATCTGTCGTCCAAGTCGGATTTCTTCCCCATTGTTGAGACGTCTGCAATGTAAAGATATACTGATTCAATTTTTAAAAAAATTATTAACTATTTGCATTTTTCGTGTTGCAATACATATATATATATATATATATATATATAACAATAAAATAAATGAAGAAAGTGTTTTGTACTTTTCGAAAATTCTCCTCTGTAACACGAAGTTAAAACATGATTTTATTGGAAATTTCCCTCCGTCCCAAGATTATACCAAAACAAAATCGCAATATACAGAAAACTATAGATTGAAGATGAAAAATCAATTTCAACGAATCAGATTTGAAACATATCTGAAATGGTAACACCAATCAAGTAAACTTTCCGATATCGTCATTGTTCGCAGCCAAGGTGGCTTTGAAAGGTATAAACCAAATTAACTGAATGTGTTTGGCTAGAATTGATAATAGGTATAGGTCTACTTTGTTTTAGCATCTATACCTTCCAAATGTTGTCGCGATACCAGGATCTACCTTTGAAATGCATTTTTCTAAACCATTAAATATGGCCACTATATGCGATTCGAATTGAGGTTCATGCATTTTCCCGCCAGATTAGCTGATATATTAGACACACAGGTTAGCCCTTCACACCCAGGATATAGATGAGTAACATTACATCTAATTAGGCCAGGTGTAGCCAGGTGTAGCACAAGCATGTGTATGAATTGTACAGTTTTGAGTAGATCGGACCTGTTATGCCTCTATACTGCTTTCAATGTTGTCCCTCCTACCGAGGTGGCACACACAGATCTATTCGTTCTTCAACTTTTACGGTTGAAGCGTTTTTGGTCACTTATCTTCGCCAGGCAAGGCGGAAAATAAGGTCCCGCATTAGGCCTCTTTTCCTCTCCTACCTTGCCTTCATTGATGGACAAAATTTAGTTAACTAGAGCCTACAACAGAGTCTTAAAATTTTACCACGTCTTGCAATGGGGTTAAAGATGTATCGAACATGCCTGTGTTTTGAATTTGAAGCAACCGACGTTAGAAAACTCCAACAGTTCAGAGAATTCTACATTGATAATATTGCAGTCAACTGGAAGGCATCCTACATAAGCAGAATTATACTGTCTATAGCTTATGACATTTCTGTAAAATCTATATAACTGCAACGTCGATTCCAAAAAATGCACTATCAATCTGTGTATCCATCGCAAGACGGATATAACAATGACACATATTCGCTGTGATAGCGTAACTTCTGCGGATTTTAAGTAAACTAATTACCGGCTGTGCATATACACCTTTTTACAAAGTCCCATAATCCTTTGTGCCCTTCTAATGAATGACGTGATATCGGGGGCTCGGCCATTGTTATACTTTACGTGACGATTAAGACTATGTGATCGAAGTTGGATGCGACCTTTTTTAATAATGGTTAGTATTCAAATGTAAGCACAATAGATACATTCATAAACATGTAATTACACTTTAGTATACTAATTTAAGCAAAATAACACTGAAATTCTCTTATGATAAATATCAATGAATTGTTCATAAAAGCGCGAATGTTTGAAATCCTCATTTAAATAGTTCCATAAAGTTAGTATATATATAATCAGAAGTCTACGAAGTTCATAGACTTCTGATATAATATAATAATATTATAATATAATATATATAATACTTATATAATATAAGTATTCCAGCAACAAAATTTAGGATTATAACGCCGTTGATTCGTGTAAACGGAGATTATTTAACATATTATAAACTTATTTTAGAAACCTCAGTGATACAGTGTTTCAATATAATTTCTAAAGAATAAGTTCTATATCGTGGCAAAAGTATAGCCATTGTAGGGATCCCAATTTCAAACACACTAAGACTTAGTTTATATCAGTGCATAATATATCAGTGCATAATCGTCAAATTTAAACTTCTTTAAACTGTGTCACAAGACTCACGACTCACAACGTTGGTCTGAATATACTTACTCTTTATTTACATTAATAAATAAACACATCAAACTACTGACAGTACAAGATTCATTTCCAAACGTTCGGGCATTTTTAAACATTTCATTCGCACGTATTTCTAAATGACAACAATACTCATCGCCACACTGAAGCGTAAATACATGTGTTTGAATATCTAATATCATGTTTACATCTGAATATTTTTATAATTAGCGCGATACTCATCCCAATGTTCATGAACGTTTTATTCTCTTCTTAAATCGTCTTCTTAAATTGTTTTTCAAAATATACAATGGAAATTTTAAATATTAGTGGAATCTCGTTGGTCCCTTTTCTATCTATTAGTCTATTCTCTATCCAGCCTCCATACTTGGTGTATTTTTGTTTAACATTTAAACTAAACCGTCGCAATTTTGTAAAAACTGAATTTGTTCAAAAGCCTTGGAATCCCACAGTTATTATGTCACTGCATGGCTTTATGTTATTCCTCACGGTACACCGGGTAGGAGTATGTATAGGGATTAGAAAATCCTCTACCCTTCGAAACATCGAACCGTGAATACGTTACTAGGCTAGTTCCTTCCAAATGACCCACTGTGGGCGTGTTGGTCAAACACATGAAGTCACAGTATAGGCAAGTGAAGTGTAGGGAGTGTCAGTTAGGAATAGCTTAAAATTGGCCTACAGAGCAGACATCATCTGTTTAATCAACACGCCCAACGTGTTGTTTGGAACGAGCTAGCGGAGTAATACATTCACATTTCGATGATTCGAAGGGAAGCAGAGTTTCTAATCCCTCTACATACTCACCCCAGGGTACATGCACTGACGATTAAAATAGCTAATGCATCTGAGCTATAAAAGCTTACTACATATATCCAACCTTTTCTTTAGTTCATACAACAAGAAATAGGTCGCTCGATTGAAGCAATGATATACGTACCTTGGGAAATCAACTGGGTGGAGTGTCTTTAAGGTTGTACCTTTAAATTAACAAGAATTCATAGCACAGGTTGTCGGTGCTAGTCTGATGGTACTGTCTAAACCCAACCACTTATTTCACAGCTGAAATCAAAGAAGGCAACTATCTATTTTCATACTAGTTCATTACAGGATTTATCACATGCTGATTGTCACATGTTATGTAGAGTTAAGTAGGTCGAGCTTTAAGGACAAACACAGTCGTGTCTATATAACTTGAAAAAATAAAGAGAAAAACATTTGCTTAAGCCTGTATAGTCCTGAAAAGCAATCACACTGACACAAGGTTGTAGATAAATTAAAATCAAGGAATCATTTTATGTTCTAAATAAACTTCGAGAGACTATATGTTTAGATATATATTTATGTATAGAGAAAAAAAAAGGTGCTTTCTTACACCAGGCTATATGTATGTCTCAGCTGTTCACTGCATCTAGTTTTCTTGATATTTTTTGGTGTGGTTTTTTTTGGGGTAAAAAAATAGTATTATACGTTTTTGAAGGTATGTTTCGATAGTCAATCTACGCCGTAACTTCTCCCAGAATAAAAGTTGAGAGTATATATAGGCTATAATTATCATAAAAATAGCTCCCCCAAGGCGTATATTGGGTTACAGCCCTATATTCCGACAACCCTGTGTTCCGACACCCCTATGTTCCGACGGAGCGGTTGTAGAATTGGTCCGTCACTGTAAAAACTATATTTGAGTGTAAAAGATTGATGAATAAAACACAACTAAAACTAAAAAATACTGTCAGTAAAAGGGTAACTAACCCTAAGTCCAATCCCCCGAATCAATAAAAAAGAATGAATTTAGAAAAATAGGCTATAAATTATACTAGAACACATATACATTGACGAATGTGTCGAAACATCGGGGTGTCGGAACATAGAGCAGTCACCATTACATCGACTCCGACCGTTAACTTAGATACCGAAACATTAGTATCGGGTTAAATACATCTTACACTCTTCCACCATGTTTATGACACTACAATTATTCTTGGAATAAATCTGCGACACATGTACCTGGCCTATACATGTGATATAAATATTCCATAACAATGTCTACAATGATACAAAAATCCCGTTTCATTATATTTTCAACATTCAATATTGTTAATATGTTTAAAATAAAAAATATACTATTTGAAACTCTACACTACCACTTGATTTTTTCTACACTACTGGTTAGACGTTCGTTGACTTTGTGCTACACTACTGGCTACCCGTTAACCTAATTTTTGCACTACTGGTTGATTTTTTTCTACACTACTGGTTAGACGTTCGTTGATTTTGTGCTGCACTACCCGTTAACCTAATTTCTGCACTACTGGTTGATTTTTTTCTACACTACTGGTTAGACGTTCGTTGATTTTGTGCTGCACTACCCGTTAGCCTCATTTCTGCACTACTGGTTGATTTTTCTACACCACCAGTTAATTCTACATTACCGGTTGTTTTTTTTTCTACACTATCAGTTACGTTCTACATTACCTGTCGATTTCTACACTACTGGTTGCAACCCAAGTGACATCTTTTGTAAAACACTTTTAGCCTTCATTTTAGCCTTCAGTTCAGACCATGCATCCGTCATGATTTTGTTCTCACAGTTTATATGCAAACTCCTGCTGCTGTAAAAGTCTGTTGTTCAAACTGGGCAGTTGTTAACTTTCAGATAAAAGATTACTTGTAAGGGAGATAACTGTTTTGTAAATGGCAGTTGTCGGCTGGCAGCTCTCGGCCAATCAATATTCTGTTTTTACTTTACTTTTTTATGTCGTTTTAATTTTTATTTCGTTTTAGATTTTTTTTATTTCTTATTTAAAAAAAAGCGAAAATAAAAAATATGATTGCCAAGAACTGCCAGTTTGACAGCTATCGGCCAACAACATTTTGGTTTTTACTTTGTTTTTTTTTCAATGTCGTTTTTCTTTTTATTTTTTCCTAAAAATTTTTATTAAATTACTGTGAGACTATGGAACTTTTTATACCCAAACATTATTGATAATAATTCTTTTTCTATTTTGGCATAGCTATCCTCTGCTACAGTGAATGCCTTCGAAGCGTAAGCAATTGGTGTACCTCGCTGCACAATTGTTACTCCCTGGTCCACTGAGCTAGCATCTACTGATGAAGAAAGAGGTAATTTTGGTTCATAATAATATTAAGCATATTATGCTAAAAAAGAAGCTTCATCCGTTTCAAATTTTGAAGGCAACTTTCTTGCTCTGTATCCCATTCAAACATATTTACACAAGAGTTTTCCAAGTGACTCTCTCTGAGTAGACATCTCCGGTATAAATTTTCCTAGATACGTTATTACCCTTAAGAAGCGTTGAATTGTCTCCTTACTATCTGGGTTAAGCATTTCCATAACTGCTGTTATTTTCTCGGGATCTGGATGTAGTACTTCAGAGATCACAATATGTCCTAAATAAGGACTCTCGTTCACTTTAAAAAGAGAACGTGTCAATATTTAACTTAAGGTTAGTTGTTCTAATTATCTCAATAGTACACCAGTTGAACTCTTTGATCGTGTTCTTTCTCGGTGTTGTCCTTTCACAAAGACACAGTTTTATTGGTATATGACAGAGCCAGACACAGAGGCAAATCATCAAAACTAGAATGTCGTTAGGTAGGCCATAGCCAGGTTATAAATAAACTTGACGACACCATTTACCGCGTTCACTTATCTCCCAAACGAAACCTTAAGTTTTTCATGCAAATACTAAAGGCTTATACTTGGATAAATGTTAAGCCTTGGTTGACAGCCATATAGCGCAAAACAAAACTTTTCAAGTACGCAGAATAAGAAATACGATGAGGGACATGTATACTCAAGTTGTTACTGTGACCATCAGAATGCAGATAAAGCATTTTTATTTTTTTAATGACACACATTATGGTGTGTTGATAAATGTCCAATTATTGAAGAATAAATGATCTGCGATAATGTTAGTTGGGTCCATAAGGACAGAAAAAAGCTGTAGAGAAAAGACAGGAACGTATGAAGCTGGCAGCACCAGGGAAACAGGCAAACAATCCAGAAACTCGGCTGTTAGATGAGTTACAGGAGGAGGGCGTGGTTGTTCTGGACAAAGCACCTATTCGGAAGACACAGTTTGACGATAACGTTTGAAGACGTCAGGAAGGCAAGGTCCCCAGTATCGTTTTACAAGCCTGTAAAGCCGTCTTCATCAGTACGTTCGCGTCCGGGGTATAGACTGTTCTACAGTGAAGTTAGTCAGGCCTATAACACTGACGCTGTCAACTCTCGTCAGATTTAAGGACCACTGCAGCCGATCACCAAGATGAACAATCACCAATTAGGGGAGAAGCGGAGGAAGATTTTTAAGGACCGATTACAATATATAACTGTACAACCATTGATGATTCAATGATCTGCGAGTCCGTTGGGTGCGTAAGGACACAAAAGAAAAGCCATACTCCGGAGAGAGCAGACAGGAACGCATGAAGTTGGCAGCACCAGTGAAACGGACAAAAAATCCAGGAACCCCGCTGCTAGATGAGTTACAGGAGGAGGACGTGGTTGTTCTGGAAAAAGCAACTATTCAGAAGCCACAGTTTGACGATAACGCTTTTAGAACCATAATAGAAGACATAAGGAAGGCAGGGGACACAGATTCGGACTGTTCTACCAGGAAGTTATTCAAGCCAGTAACACCGGCGCTGTCAACTCTCGTCATATTTTAGGACCACTACAGCCGTTCACCAAGATGAACAATCATCAATTAGGAGAGAACCAGAGGAAGCTTCTAGTGTTTTCCAGACTAAGTATACCAGTAGAAGCCAAACCGACTATCAACAGGACCAAAACTGCGACAACCTTCAAGATCCACATCCTTAATAGATGATATAGAATATACCAGTTCAGACGTATCTACTTAGACAGATGCGGGATCCTGACCACATGTCCAACACGATAATTACGACCGAAAAGAGAAATGGCACAAATTATAGAGTAGAAATAAATAGAACCTATGCAGTTGCAGATTTGTGTTGTCTACAAAGACAGAAAATTTGGGAAAATAAAACATTTGCTAAACCGTACTGTATAAATCGTAAAATATATACAGATCTATATACAGGAGTATTTGGGACTAAAGTAACATCAATCGAACCCAAAATAGTAGTACATCTTTTATTTATTGTACCCCCCCC
>JAVFBW010118075.1:0-24896 GCA_034783835.1 Mopalia ciliata
AAATCAGACTCTTTCCCCAATACGTGGTTTGTTTTTTGGCTTTTTTTGTTGGCATTTGTATTGCTTTGCCTCTATAAGTTTAGAGACAACGCGAAACATCGATGATTCCAATTAAACGTTATTTATGATGCAACGGATCACAGAAACCTGCAATTTTCACTTTAATGCAGTAATTTCATTAACGATTATAGTTTCAATTCAAAGACAATATTCATAGTGACGAACTAAAAGTATTTTTCGTGTCATCAGTTTTATTTGAACAGCCTTTAAAATGCATACAAAATACCGATAGCCGAGGTAATCTGCTTTCCTTTTCCATCTTTAACAATTGTTGATTGTTGCGTGGGTTTGACGGGGGTGTAGCACCCCATATATGTCTTGATTCATGACTGAAAACTTTTAAAAATAATTGAATCCAATATTGTTTCAAACGTACAGAGTTTCAAGAATCTTTGTTCCCACAGGTTTGAGAAAAATAGGTCAGAAATCAAAATGTCAAATCATTTCATCGAAAGTGGCAATTATACTGTATTCACTGGCAGGGCATTTGGCGTATTACTCTAAGAATGTCCCTTTCATACTAGATCTTATCAAACGTTGTCAATAAAACATCCGCTGAGATTTTATTACTATATCCTTAAGAAATTTGTAATCTGATGTAAGTCCATGGAATTTCTTTGCTGAATACAAGACGACAGCATGCCATTGTGTTAATGTTCCCCATGTCAATTTGATATTATCTTTGTCCAGAGCAGTTAAACCTCGGATGATTGCTTCCCTCCGTTTTGAATGGGAGCATCATTACAAAGGCACTAAAGATCCCTTTGTTCTTTTTGTCTGTTTATGCTATTGGCGAATGGATATTAAAAGTAAACGATTGATTGACGATGTAAAAGCAGTTTTCTTAAGACTTGTCATTTCATCAGTTGGTAAACCCCCAGGGTGTGAGCTCTGGATCTTCGTGATATATCGACCATCTAGCCGTATCCATATGCGGTTAATATCAGTTAAGTCAACCTGGCAAAGAGACTTCTTCCAGACAAATACAAATGGCATATCTCTAGATGAACTATGGTCAAACGACCTGACAGGATAGGTTTGCTGTCCGTCAAAGCAGCCGTCTTCTCGTTACACGGGTGCACATTACCGTGATCTTATTGAATTACAATGTAACGGATAGGTCTGCGCCTGGGGTCGTATTTCTAGGACTTCAATCAGTCGTCTCTCCATATCCTGTAAATAATATGAACCGAACTTAGTCTTGTTCATCTTAGTTCTTAACATACATGATAGACGTTTGGCATAATTACAATTTTATATTTATCAATGTCATGTTAAAATAGAATTGTCATACGACTATCAGCGGGTCTCGTACATAATTGCAATGGATGCTTTTCTGTTTCTTATTGTTTTGTTTTTGTTTTTTATCGTCTTGTACTATATTTATTATCTTGTAATCCGAAGAGCATACGTCCTGGGTAAAGAACACATTTTAAACTTGAAAGGCACATAACAATCCAAACGATTGGCACAAAACTGATTGAAGCACTCACCCAACCTTGACTTTAGTCCATAAACTTTAACGAGACACTTTATTTATCATGGGCATTTGTGCCTAGGGGAATGTACTGGTCGGAATTTTGAATCTTATTCAAAACGCTCAAATTTGATACATGTAAATCTAATTTCACTTGTTATTGTTATTAAATTTAGCCAACTTTAAAGATGTGTCAATTTAAAATAAAACACATGACGTGGACCAGTACGACATAACCATTTCTCTATTATGAATATACTGCACGCACAATGCATTAAGAAATTGGATTTGATGAATTAGGCGATACGCGGGAACGCATTGATATGGATGCTATAATGAAAGTACTATACGGCTGGATCAAGTTTCAATTTGTGGAAACGGGTTTGTTTGAGCAGACTACTAACGTACACCGAACGCTGAGGAGGTGATATTGCCTGGGTCTGGCTTGTGTTATTCCTTCTCTATGGATCATCGTAATCACCAAAGAGAGATTACTGTTTACAATAATTACATACATAAATACGAAGATTACAAAATAACAAATCTTTCTTAGAGTAATTCTTGTCTGCGCTGGTGTAATCTGGTGAGGCTTTCATCCGTGCTCCGAACAACACAGGTGTTGTATATGTGATCATTCCATTAACACACTTTCTACCGCTACAAGGAACATCTTGATATATTGTATACACAATGCGTTTTGCTGATGTATCCGTTCACGTGACGAGTTGATGGATGTTTAATTTAAACCAGCCTCTGGTTTAGTTGTGCTGTATAACCACCCCTCGTGAACTCTCTATACAGGTAGACTACATAGCAAAAACTCGTTAATATCCTAAGTAAACGATAGTGTTCCAGGTGAGAGAATATCCAACTGTCTTCATAATGAGCCCAGTTCAGGTTCCCTGGACAACTGTTGTCAATGTCCGAAATATGTCCAGTTGTAAAAGTCTGAACATTTGTTTTCTATCATTGTGAAACCAATAAATAAACCATAGATTAAGTAAGGTTTTTGAAAAATGCGAGGTTTCCTCTCTACTAAGAGTTTTTGTTTACTTCCAAAATGAAATCAATTGTATTGGACATCTGTTTTGTGATAAAAGGGTAGATTTGATCTGTACTTGTATCTTTATAAATGTAATGAATGAGTTCAGGCAATGAGTTCCGACAATATGCTATCAGATCCGTTTATAAATAATTCATTATACTCTGTTGTATTATATAAACAAAGTGGAATGTATGCACTGCGGGGGATCCACGAGGATTACAAAGGCAGAAACAACAATACATATTGTCATATGTGTGTCTGCACACTGACAGTGAAACTAGTCTACACACGGCTCTACACTGCTTTATACAAGGGTATTGATTCTGGTGTAACCTGACCATTGTCTCCTGGTGGAGCTGATACATTGTTTCTAGACATATCGACTGTTTCATTCATTGAAACCGTTCTATCTAAGCAGATCTATTCGTCCAGTTGGGTGTACATTGGAATCCACTGTCTTTAATAGACTAGTTTATGGTGTAAGCAGTTTAATACAAGTACAGAAAGTCCTTAAATGGAAGCTTATACTTGTGTTGACGTTCGTCTTAGTTCGAAGAAGACCACCCCCACCGTGTAGGCACTCCAAATCAAACAATACTTTATTGATACTCTTCCACCAGTCGAGATGTTAATATTCATTATACAGTACAGCCTAAAACGAATGAGTGTAGGCCTATATTAGGTTGTTCTGCGTATGTGTTTATAGTTCCTAATTTGTATTAGTTTTGATAAAATGATATTCTTCCGACAGCATGTCATAACATTCTGTTTTATATCTTTCTTATTTTTAGAACAAAGGTAGTGGTCAAAATAAATTGCCTTGCTAAATCGCTAATCCAAGATAAAAAATGCTAAACTTCAGAGCAGATATGTGTCAATCACGGTAAGGCACTGATGTTTATTCAATGGATAAACTGTTTCTGTGTTATATTAAATCGATATCTCTCTAATGAATAAACTGTAAGCAGTTTAACGGTTTTAACTATGCTGTATACTGTTAACTCGGGGTGAAACAGACACACGCTTTATATCCACTCTTTATATCCACTCGGCCATATTGCTAGTTTAATATGTCATATTTCTGACAATAAGGGTGTGGCCCAGCCAAATACTATATCAATTTAACCTTTTAAGAGTTCGTAGATGTCCGGTCTGCGTTTCTCAGCTGATATTGATCCATACGACAAACTGTATTTATTGTTCATAAATATTTTTTGAAATCTAACAGACGCGTCTGCTAAAGTTAAAAAAGGTGAAGAAACCATGTAAAACCAGTTTGTCGATTTTGAATCTCTCGTTTATTTAACTATGCTTTCGTTTACGCTACGTACTGCTTGATAATGGATGCTTTAGATTGGAACGTGCAAGGTTTCGCCCAGAATGTTCTTACCGTAAAAATAGATACATCAAAATAATGATACAATATTTTAATTACAGCACTAGTTAATCGTCAGCCACCAGTCTCTCCCATCCGGGAAAATCAAACCTGTGACACAGTATATTGAGAAGATAAAATACTTAATAAAGTACATAATTAGTATACAAATATAGATATAAATAGACACACGCAACACCCACACACGCACACACACACACGCATTTAAGTTACAGATCAAATAAAAAATAATGAAAAAATAAAAAATAAAAAAATAAGAAAATAAAATTAAAAAAAATTAAATAAAATTTTAAAATTTAAAAAATAAAAAAAAGTAAATATGAAAGAATATAATGGTGTTATTTGAGGATTAATATAGCACATTTTGAATAAAATCTTCGTAAGACTGTAGCTTTTGTCGTTATTGTTTATACCAGTGACGTAGTTATTTATATTTAAAAGACTCTAATAATGGATAATTCTGTATTGCCCTGGTACGTGAAACTTTTCCTCAACATTTCAGTTTTGCGGTGCGGTACAATCAAATCACCTCTCTGACCGTGTATTTTTGATGTAGGATGGACTAATGACTTTTTCAGAGAGATATCATGGGGTTAACAGATTTAAATGTTAGAACAGCACGATGGAAATGTAGTTCAACACGATAACCACTGTATCACGGCCGAAAAACAGCTTCTCATGTGCATATACATTTAACACGAATATGTCTAATTGTGTAGGTTTTAAAATTCTTTACAAAACACCAGGCCGTATTTATGTATCCTGGAGTATAACATATGTTATGTAGCCTTCACAATGACCGTGACCACGACTGATGTACCAGGTTATGTACCTGAACAAAATAACGAATTTGTATAGGTTATAAAGAGAAGGATGCTTTTTTAATGATAACAGTAGAGGTCTATATTAGAAGATCACTCAGCTTAACCATCCTTGAGGGCCACATCAATTCGTAATGGTAAAAATAAAGTATTGTTGAATCGGTATTGGCGTGAAAGTTTCCGCTTTTTGCTAATCGAAGTAGATAAAAGAAACGTTCTTGGTGACCTATCCTATAACCTTCTTCTAGTCGGCAATCTCCTCAGCAACAACAAGACACAAACAGCGCGAAAACAATCACTCTAAACCCGACAACTCATTAAACATTTATATCTAAAGTGAAAGAATAGTTATACCTCAACCAGCGAAAACAATAAAGCATCCTTCGTGTTTCTAACGTCTTTAAGCCTTCCGTTACCGAACACATACATAGAAATGGTATCTTGGAAGAGAAACAAAAACTTTTAGTATACTCCTTTCAGAGTACCTCTGTTCTTGTCAGTATGAGGTGTTACGTCGATTAAGCTTAGCTGATTATATGTGTGGCTTTGGTGTGTTTTTTTTATGGTTTTATAATTCAAACATAAATTCCACGCCACTTTCATTAGGCTGTAAGCGTCTTCAATCTGAGATTTGATATTCCACTGAAATCCAGCTTCTAGAGAGAGCGGACTCGCCCTGGTGTCCTCTCGAAAACCACAAATGGCGTTCGGTGGAAAAGTCTTTGTTAATTAACTCTATCTCAGTGAATGAGCAAACCATTTTTACATGAAGCTCGGCCTCGTTTAGTATTTGTGAGCACCAGGAAGATCGGCCTTTGTCAACTTGTCACTACGGATCTCAATTGACAGACAGCTATACAACATGCAGAACGTGGAACAGGTGCGGTCCTCAACAAACCGTTCATTTACGAGCTGTAAAAAATGAAATGCCACATGACACCAATACTCTCGATATTGTCACAGCACGATTCCTTATCTGTTAAAAGCACAAGTGTCGTGTTAACTAACTTGTTTATAATTGTATGGAATATTAGTCATCTCATATAAACTTTATGTCATCTAAATATCATTTCCATCAGGTGTCCAATGCCCATGGCAATTGTATTATCATTGTAGCACCTTGGAATCTTACTCTCTGGCCCAGTGAGGAGTGCTCTTGGCATAGCAATAGTATCTTAACTCATCACTCAAAAAAGATTTAAAAAATTATTTTATCGTGTTTGTTGTTTAATTGTGTTAGTTTAGCTGTTTATGTTCCAGTGCACCTCTTTATCAGTGAAAAACGTTTGAGAACTGTAGATGAATGGAATCCATTTGTTGGACTCGTTCTGCTGCACAGTGTTATAATTTTTGCACGGTGATGTCCAATTTTAAGCTTAAAGCTCTTGCAATGATGTCACAATTCTACTCGAATGGTGCCGAAATTTCATACTTACACGACCTAAGACGAACCCCAAATCTTCATAGATAGACTTCCAATTAAAGACTTTCACTACCTAATGCGATGTCATCTTTTCAAAGAATGATGTACAAATTCAGATTGGAAGCACCTTACAAGACATTACCGCTGCCTTGAAATGATATCTAGCAGTCCGATTTGAAATGCCAAAGGCGTTCTAAAAATAATGGTATCATTTATTGTTAATGTTAGTCTATTAACAGTCGTCTGAATATGTTGACCATCCAATTCTTAACAAAAAGATGTCCAGTTTTAGATTGTGCAAGATCTAAGACAATTCTCAGGCACATTTTTTATATACATAATTTTTTTAATTCATTCACAATTGTCACACTCGAAATTTCTGAGACGATTTTGCTGTTGTTTCAAATTTATACCCAAGGTTAATACTTCAAAGAGTTAGGCTATCTTCTTGAAGTAATAAAAGGCTATTTAGTTGTTGTGGTATTTTTTCAGATATAGGAATGAATTTGAATGTTAAAACGGTATTTTAATGTCATCATTTGACCTAAAATGTTTTGCCACATAACCAGTTCCGGCATTGAGGCGTAGTTCAGAAATAGTCCTGTAGTTAGTGGATATTTTTAGTCTCTTTACCGAAGTCTGGTTATGTTGACCAGACCTAGACAAACAAGACATCAATCAGTCTCACAAGGGTCAAAGGAATGCTACATGATGTAGTAGAAAATAGAATTGAGATGGGAGACGTTTGTTCCTTACTATCCCTCTCGATCCCTCTACATAGGAACTGATTTGACCTGGGCTCCACTTAATCGAATCCCTCAATATACATACCTTATGCCTTGGTGGCCAGCTAAAGTCAGACAGGTTATTATAATTGTACGCGAGTAGACTGGTAAACTGTTTTTCTCCGTACATGACCCAGGTATTTCGGTATGCATGGAAATACATTCGATTTCCTTGATTTGCTAGCCCGTTTTTATCTGGTACAAAGTATGGTAGAGTGCCGGCCGCAAAATCAAATATAGTGAGCTGTTAAGCCTGCTGCTTGTCTCATATATGACATTGCATCAGATATTTGATCAATCTGGATAATTCTTATTTGCCTTACCAACGTCATTGAGAGGGTCGATACGTTTATTTTGTGCCTTTGGTGATCCTATTGGCACTGGAAATTGCTCAGTCATCTGGGACATTTAGCTAAGATTAACTTTCGATCGTCAATCCACATCAACCCCGCTATCAAGGCTATTTCACTTATATGATGGCCGTGTACTTCAAAGGTAATTGTTACATTAACACAACCATAGAAAATGAACTGCTCTGTTCAGAATTTAATCTTCATCCAGTCACAGCTAAAGGTTGGATGACTTCCCAGTGCTGTCCTTAGACGGAGGAGCTGACATACACACTCTCAGTTTATTGCATTTACCATTTCTGATCCAAACTGAATCTAGTGACTTAAATGTAAGATGCGTAATTATGTCCTTGTCTATTTTTCAATTATCATCAAGTGTAACAAATTATGTTTTTAATGAAATAAGGAAATGAACACACTGTGTAAGTATTAGATGGATATGTTTAACATAAAATGATAACTGACATTTCATCCTTCCGGATAGTGGCATTGCCACTACTCGTCAGCTAACGTTAAGCTTTGACATACTGATAACTGTTTGTTTGATTGGTGTTTAACATCGTACTCAGGGGTATTTCACTTATATGACGACGGACACAAATGCAGAACATCACAAACAAATCTGTTTCCCGTTACCCTTTAGCTCTGCGAACACCAGGGCAGCAGAAAGCAACCTCTTTTCTCACCTCTTATGATCGACCGAGGAAGCCGAGGGTACTGACTTGGTGAGAAAACTTCCGTGAAATATTCATAAGACTTAACAAAACATCATTGTCTGAGCCACTAGTGTTACCATAATGAAGGTCAAAGAAGCGAATCATACTTACAACAATTGTCAGTTGGAATAATCTGACTCCCCTTGTAATTTACCGTACCGCCGGAGATAAAATAAAACTAATTCTAAGGCGGGTGATAAACGAAGAGAAGTGAGCACAGTGGATCACCTTGGGTAACAAAAATACGTCATTTCACAATAATGGCCAGATTAACACTTAATCCTAAAATCGCTGTATTGTATAGACTCAATTTTATTTTCTTGTCCTTTCGATTGACTTATATTGATGTGGGGGTCCGGGTGTGTTAAATCGCTATTCAAATTTTTTTCGGTATTCTCTCGTTTTGATAGGGCGCTTCTGTGTTGCCGTGCACTGCTATCAATACTATCGATTCCAGGCGAACTGAACATTTTTACATCCCTGTAATATACAACTCGTCTAGCTAGCTACCCACATAGTCAGAATAAGCCGAGTAAGCAATTGTTGCGCAGTTAATCACTGTCTACACAACAAATCTCACTCAGTCGGTATGTGAATTGCCGATTCATGTGTAAATTGGTACTGTCTATACACCAAGTCCGTCTTGTCCGTGTTGTAAAGTCTTGACTCGTGTGCAGCTTGTCACTGACTGCCAAGCAAGTCTCAGTTAGCCGGGCTGTCAATTGTCGATGGTTGTGCAGATCGGCACAACCTTCATAAGTTTGGTACTGTGATATGCCTCAACTGTGTCGTGAAGCGTCGAATGTCTTGCTGATTGACACTGTGGAACAAGACTGTCTCAATCGAGCCATGAAGTATCGAATGTTGTGCAGATTGACACTGTGGAACAACTAGTCTAAACACTGCAAAATGTCAATAATTGTTTAGATTTGCATTGTAAAAAGACCATCGAATTCGTCTTGGTATGTATTGACTCGTTTCTAGGCTCATCACGATCTATATATTTGTTCTGTAAAGAAAGACAATTTTGCTTTAATCCATCTGTTTTCGGAGGGCATATTTCTGTATATATGAGGGCAATATAAGGGTTCTCTGGACACCTGTTGGCCTATTATTCTCCTGCAGACAGTTTCCCTGACCAAACCAATGACCATATGACTGCCTTTTTGCGGTAGTAATCTAAGGTTTGCTTTTAAACGAGAGACGTGATTCGTCTCCGATGTCTCATTCCTGTCGGGGGATATTGTCTCCTATCACCCAGTCCGATTTGGACAACAATACTATCAAACGTACGGCCTCTCGTGAAATCGGCTTGAATTGCCCATCTAGTTCACATCAATATACTTCATTCTAAGAAATGAAACGACAATACTTTTTTCTCTCTTCATGAATGTGTGATTATTTTGTGATTCAATAGCAGATGTCCAGTGCGCCTGGCGTTGAATAAAGACACCTTTTGGTCGATTATATTATACAGCACAATTTACTACCTGAACTTGTTTTAGCTTTGATTTATTGCTTCTCCACTTATTCAATGGGAAGGCGTGCAAGTTATTTGCATTTTTGCGATTGCAAACTCATGCTATTAGTAAGTCATTATATCTTTTCGAATTTTAGTATCTTTACCCATTTTTCTCTTTTCATTTATTCAAAATATTTGTTTGTCGTTGTAGTTAAATGTTACATTTTTTCCTTTCGTAGTTTTAATAAGTCGTGTTTTACAAGGATCATTATTGACATGTGACTAATGCCCAGAGCCAAAGCAGCCTTAAGTAGCATGTTAAATGACAGACGATGTGTTGGGTTCAATGTCCTGCCATGGCTTATAACGTACATCCGACTTAAAAGATCGGTCGTATAAACATTAAATCTAATCTCAGACGTACCAGTTCATCACGAAATGCGTTTTCCAATTAAGCCAGGGATTGTTTCCGCATAGGCGAAGAGCGGACATGTAAGGACTTGTAAGCAAATACGACAGGTTGCCTAATTAAACAGTTATGTTTCAAAAACCTGTGGAGTAAGTTTCCTAAGACTTAAGCAGACCAATTGTGTGAGTGTGACGTATTTCCGAAAATGAATTACTTATTAACAGCTACTTGTATGGCGTTGAAAGTCAAAAAGAGACAGATCTTGAATTGCCGCCTGTAACTTGGACCCCATTGAAGACGACTTTACGTAAATGTGTAAGAGCGGTCTCGACAGAACGGACCATATATGTAAGATTCGTTCTACTATATAAAGTGTCGCTTTTGTCTGGCGGGTTTTATCGTAAAACACAGGTCAAAATCATATATGTGACACACGCACCTTGAGAAATGGATTGTTTTCTGAACGAACTAGTAGATCGATAACTTTCTCATTTATAACAAATAACAAATATTGTGAGCGAAATTCCTGATATCTGCAATGGATATGCTTTTCAGCCTTTAAGTAAACATTTTTATATCAGGCTATTTAGAACATCTTGCAATACATATTTGCCGAGCACATGTCTGTACAAATGAGATTGCATTAGCCTGCAATGCTTTCTTTTTGCTATATAAAAACAGTTGTCCGGACACACTGTTATCAATAAAGGTTATTTGAGTGTTCTTTAGAAAACAGGATGTTTATATATGGAACTATTACGACAAAAACGGTTCTTTGATATAAGAGGAAAGGGACAAATACAAGGAACAGTTGCTGTGAGGGTTCCATACAGAACCTTAAAGGGCTCCATTAGATCCACATTATGCTAAGAGTGCACTTAATCAGCAATAACTATAATTTTTTGCGAAGTATTTGAACTAAACAAAACTCTAAACGTGGCATATATATTCCAGGACCCACGTGTTAACATATCTTTACCAATCTTGGCATATAACAGTGAGTTTATATGTTGGTCGTTATTAACGACAGCTATCGGGGAAGCTGGGCCAACCGAACTTCCATCAGTTTACCTATTTACCTTCCCCTTCACATCCCTACTATAAATAGTTTGTTAATTGACGTATTGCACCAGAGTAAATATGTTTTATTGATGTGGTTTAACCCGCATTTTGTTGATAAACGTGCTTAATCCAGCATTAGAGGTTATGATGAAGAATCTGTGCTGTTGATATAAAGCTCTTACAGTAATTCCAATAAAACACTCTCTTTCAAAACCCCCTTCGCCTGGAATTTCCCTGTTGTGCACATGTTTGATGTTTAGTCGCGGCCATCAATTAAACCAAATAGATGCATACATTTACTCTTGCGTAAATCAGTATTGAACTGGGAAAAAACGAATGGAAGTGTGACAAATCGATCCCGGTGACTCGGTAGGAAATGCTTTCAAACACTTTCCAATGTCCAGGCAGCCTATAGATTTTACATATAACCGTCAATGTGAGAGGGCTACTGAATATTCATTCGTTATATAATTAAATGCTTTTCACCTTGAGACCAGGGTTGACAGATAAATAAGAACAAATTACCAGTTCTCTTAAAAAAATAATTTAACTGTTCAGGTATGTTGATCATTTGCTAGTTAACCTGTTAGTCTTTTCAACATCAAATAAATAAAGACATAATTTCTAACAACGTATTGGGTTACCCTCTCACACCGTTTGGTTCAAGAACCGAAGTGATTTTTAGACAACAGCCTTAAAACTCAGATCTAAAAGTTGCATAATCATCAACAAAGTTTTAGTTTATTATAATATAACGTAGAGGAACTAAACCGCCCTGTTGACCGACACCCATAGCATTGATTGTTAATGGAGAATTACCATGCGACCATGTTAAAACTAGGAGGATCGAACACAAAATTAATAAACTGGCAGCTGTAAATTCATACTTGTTTCCTTTTAGCTGATTTTTTTTTTAACTTAAAAGTTAATCAATTCTCTCTTGGTCTTGGAATCATCTATGATCTATGTACCTGTTTTTTTTCCTGTAACTTCATGTCAAAAGATATATTATGTTACAGTGCAAATTTTGACACAACGTTCCGAATTGGTAATCTGAAAACAGTCCATCCATCGTGCTATATGGTCCCTCCAGATCGTTTATTACTACGCTTTGTCTACACTGCTATAACAATACAAATCTGTGCAACATTGGGGACTAATGGACAATAACCAAATTCTGTTTTTTATATTTCAGGTTCTATTGGGATCTGTTCATGTTAGTGTTACTTATAGCCAATCTTATAATACTTCCTGTGGCTATATCATTTTTCAACGATGATCTCAGTACCCATTGGATAGTGTTTAACTGTATATCAGACACTGTGTTTTTTCTAGATATAATAATCAACTTTAGAACAGGTCAGTAAATACTCTACTTCTTTTTTTATTTACTTCTCATAATACTCCATACATTTAGTTGTCTCTCTTAATACAAAATATAAGTAAAATATGTATTTGAATATAGTAGTTTGTTAGAAGCCTAATAATCTAACAGACTGTTAATCTATAAACGTTTCTGAACGGCCTGCGCCAGTATAGAATTTTTTTTCCCCCCAAAAAACTAAAACCTTGCTAATGAGTGATGACTATGAGAATTTAGGAATTCACGTTAATTTAAAAGAGTTAATTTTTGCTATCGTCCCCTCCTGGGGCCAGTTGCTCGAAAGAGTATTAGTCGCTAACACCAGATTAAATCGCTAATACCGGGTTAGTGATATACCTACATGGTGTGACGTCATCTAATACAGGATTAAATTGAATAGTGCTTCGAGCAACTGGCCCAGGTCTATTTTGTTTGTAATATATGGATGAGCTTGGCAAATGCCGTGACGTTGGTTCGTCCTCACTTCATGTGGTATGAACTGAGCATATCCAATCATCTACAGGCTGCTGGCTCTAAAAACTAACATCGACGTCTTCATAACACGGAACTGAAAGAAAACAAACTACCGAATGATTTTATTTTGTAACCTTTGTAATTTTTAAATTCCTTGGTTTCTGCCAATTTCCCGTATTTCCTCCTAAACCAACTTTAATTTAGGGCTGTCGTTGTTTAGACAATATTGTTTTTACTTGAATATACATAATTGTCGATTGGGGACACATATTATAATTCACTTTTATTGTATATTCATTTGCAATTTCCTTCTACAAGAACTTTTAAAAAATTAATACAGAGAATTCAAACAGCTTTCTGTAACAAGATTTTAGAGATTCGTGCCGATAAATAGTTTCTTTATACAATAGAACCGATTAGATTCTTTAAAAAAATCTTTAGTGCGGTATTTAACAAGGGAGACAAGTTAACGTTTTGTGCTCAGAAGGCCGTAAAAACTTCATTTCTTAACTGGTGGATACGCTGTACGTTGTTAATCAGCACTTGACACTTTCCCGGATAAAGTGTTGTGGACCTTAAGCAATTAATTAACATATTGGCCACTTAGTTAAGCCAGTGTGGAAATATCACTGTTGTATTCTGTACATACATGACATATATCTATTACACTTGTAATAAATTCTATTATTTTATTTTTCAGGTGTTATAACCAACGATTTTGCGGATGAAATTATCTTAGACCCCAAACTCATAGCCAAACATTACATGAAGTCCTGGTTTTTCCTCGACCTCATCAGCTCAATACCCGTCGACTATATTTTTCTAATGTGGGACGCAGAGGCCGATTTCAGTCAGTTGTTCCACGCAGGTACGAAACCTCGGGTGGACGCGTCCCCGTACTGGCAAGGTGATCATTCTCATCTTCATACACTTTTATTTATTGCTTACTTTAGTACAATTCTGATCAAAACTCGATAATCTCTCTTACTCTTGTAATCTTCGTGCGCCATTATTGCCACAGTTGATCATTTTTGCTGGTACTTAAGAGGAACAGAGATTCCGAGGTATTGCTGATGAACTCTTTGAGCACATTCCTGTAACTTTGTTAAGCTATTTAGTCGAGCACCTGTTAATAATTCACTTCTCACCACGTAGTATTGTCACATTAAAGAATTTCACTGTATGTGTTGTTCACGAAAAACAACTGTGTCTTCATACTCTTTACTTGTATTTGAACCGGAGTCAACCGTTGTTCTTGTCTTACGAAACCACCCTTTACTCACTCACCACAACTGTAGCACTTTACACCAACACTTCAGAGGTTTCTGATTGTATGTATGCCTTTATGCAATCAAGCGAAGCTTCGTTCTTATCACCATTGTTTAAAGCTTAGCAAGTGCTTTATGTGTCGTAATATAGTCCAAATGCCTGTCAGTTATATGTGTATATTTCATTGCCTTGTTACATACTAGTAATCTGTTCATCATAGAGTCTGCGTTCTTCTTTTCTGTTTACTGTTCGCACATTCGCAAACCACCTAAGTCATTGTCTCTAATATTGTGCTGTGTTGAGATTTTTTTTTTGTTCGGATCATAATCATCCTGGAGTTGAAGAAAGAGAATGGTCGCCTTGCTGTTTATGTATTTTCAAATGTTATATGTCAATTGTACTGTGATTATATGGACTTTATTTGCTAAACCATTTTAATGTATTACGCAGCCACCCTGATAGGCACCACCTCCTGTTACACTGCATGTGAGATTTCATTGGATTATGGTATTTTGGCTACACATGCTTGAGGGATATATACCTATCGTCTGCTTTCCATGTGTAATGGATGGATTTACTGTCTACCCTCTGTTAAAGGCCTGTGTGGTGATATGTTTTGTATCAGTGAGTTTTGTTCAAGTGATAGTTGTTCAAGCTCCTTGAGATTTACCAAAGCGGGATTTATTACCTTGATATTTTACGCACCATTTGTGTTGAGTTACCATGCATCTATTTCATCATACGCCTCAAGTGTCCAAGCTTGTCGGCGGTATTTCCCCTTGAGAAAGGTTTGTCTTTTCGGAATTGGATGTGAACTAAGTACACTGAATAGTGCAGAATCCCACCATGTGACACGATTAACTTCAATAAAAAATGTAGTGAGTTGGCGCTACAAATCATCGACTAAGATCGCACCTCATCTGTGGAGAGAGAATCCGACGTTCTTAATGGATTTACCCCTTCTCTACCCAGAATTATCATCGGATTACACTTTACAACTATTTAGCAACTATCCCAATCTCCCTGCTTTCAACCATGTATTCATAGCTTTATTTAGATTTTTTTCTGAAACCAATGTATGCGTTGTAACTAATGAACGCTTTTAAATTTTAAATAATTTCGTTCTTCCGGAAACAGTTGAACAATTTCACTGTGAACCAATAGAAGTAAAATGCCAGGCTCATTTATTTCAAACGAACGTAAATATTTGATAGGTCTCAACTTGTTCAGTTTCTTTAGAAGCGGAAATTCGTCTATCTAAACAGAGTATTAAGAGTGCGCTCAGGGAGGAATTTCTCTGCGGTGGTCTCTGTAATTTACTTTGTAAGGAATGGAAAACCTGAAAATTATAATATAAATAAAAGCGATGGTTATGTAGACTTCTGGTAAATACCTAGCGTTTTGGTCACAGACAAGCGGACTGAAATATTGAACAAATTCGTACACAAAATAGATCTTTCGGCAATGGCTACCTACTGAAGGATTATTTTATTTAATCATGAACTCAATATGCAAGCATAGTGTTTCCGTTTTCAGTCAGCAAGCCAGATGAATCTAAAACCAATTTATATGTGCAATACACATAGGGGGCGGGGGGGGGGGGATCTTTCTGTAACATGGCTATGTGAAATAATAAGTCGGTTTTGCAATACAAAACCACATAGCCCACAACATGCAACAGTTTTATAACGATATTCGAGTATGATTTGCCAAACTTAAAAACAAAAAGACTTGAAAAATATTAAAAGATTCTTGCATGTCCCCTTTTGATGAATTTAAATGTTAACATCAAGCTTTATTACAAGTGATCATTTGATATACAACAGATAAATATATTCTCGTGTAGATAAATATATAAAGACCCTGCTGGGTATGTACCACTTGGATATTTTGTAATATAATTTAATCGTGCGATATAAATTTTGATGCTTTACTCGTTGAATAAAATTAAATATAGTCAGCAGTATAAACCATGTTGTCATTAATGTTTTGTAAATGCCTGGACCTTTATAGGTTTTACGTGTTCTTTCTTTATAAATGCATCTAATTAACTAAATCAGGCAAGGAATAATTTTCATAAGTCGATCAAGAGAACTCAAGTTTCTAAATCACCACATTGTTTAATCATTTTTCATTTACACAAAGCAATTCCAAAAGATAAAAATTGTTTTACAAGTTTTTCCGCTGAAACCCTAATTCAATAGCTCAATGTTTATCGGTTTTTCCGTCTGGAATCTCCCATAAAGCTGCCATTCGATAATGTGTGGCGTTCATTCCATTTTAACCCTCTGCGCTAATATCCCAAGGGATTCAAACTTTCTGACTTCTTCTTAACATTCATGCAGAAATCGATATTATTTTCCATGCCGAGTGGACACTAGAAGCAAATTTACAACGCATAGTATAATAGGCGTCCGCATTTTCTATAAGTTCACAAAGCGTATTTCAAACACCCCAAAATTCGAGATTTAAAACAGTGATAAAAGACATGGCCATGCAAATGTATGTGTTCAGACTTCTGCATGAAGACCAGCCTTGAAAAGTCTGTCCTAACTTTTATCTACATCTGTTCTTAAAATCGCAATACTCTATGTATATCTCTACATACAAACAACGTCAACTCAAATCAACTGAAAGTCTCCCCAAAAATATTTACTGGTCTTTGAACATGATCTTGGTTCTTAACATTTTATCGCTGGTCCCCTACCCTGCAGATCTACGGTAGATCTGTAGATAACTGTTTTGACCCGTTGAGAACTGATCGAGCATGTGCTTAAAGTTAACATTGCTTGTTTGATTACACCTGTCAGGATATTTAGTGTAGGGAATAACATTTCTGCTTAATTGTAACCTTTCAGTAGTGGAAAAAAATATCTTCAAGACATTTGTTTATCAAGATGGTATAAATGCTTGCCTCAGTTGCATCACATGCCTTTCGTTTTGATGTGTATTTTGTACCAGTTCTGAATTGTAACACTAAGAAAAGAAATAAATTAATTGATTCATTCGATATTGTGCGACGTTTCATAAACATAGATTGACATACAAACTCTTAATGACAGGCCTTTTCTTAGGGTCGCAATTTTGTTTTATTCACAATCATTTTAGAGGAGAATGGAGCTTCGTCTTATTCAACTTTGATGTCATTTTGCATTTTTTACACAGGACGAGCATTGCGCATGCTTCGATTGGCCAAACTATTAAGTTTATTACGACTGTTGAGGTTATCCAGACTTGTGAGATATGTACAACAATGGGAGGAGGTAGGTAAACAACACCCATTCCCCAGTCACCCTCTAGTCATAAGTACGAATAATGCAGATTTGACATAAATATGAGGTAAGCATAAATGTGTGATGTTTAGATTAGATTAAATGGCACACATGCAGTCATGAATAAATTGTATTTATGCACAGGCCAAAATGTCAAATATTAGTGTAGACTTTATACTTTAAAAAGCAGATGTCACATCGCAGGTCGCACAAGCTATCGCTGTCTTTCCACGCACCCTGTATTGTACACTATCGTCTCCTAAGTAGTTCCTCTGAAGAGCTTAATCACGCAATCCAGAGTTCAAGTATGTGATAAATGCTTTGTAGCTACCACTTATAGCAGAACCATACTTAACCTTCTAATGGTGTAGCCTATGTCGAGGCGTTCGTAGTTGTTCTGACGAATTAGGATCTACTGAATGCTTTTACGTATCATCTGACCCAGATTATCCTGTCTGAATTCTGGGACAAATCGTTCGTCTTTCATGACCAGGTTCCTGGACTTTCCTATGATTGCCTAACCACACATGAAAAGTAGCAAGCCGAGACAAAGTACGTGAAATTGTCTCCCTAATGCAATGTACCAGACAGAGCAGGTCAATGTTTCCTTGATGGACATAGACTTTCAACTCCACTGTAGTTGGGCCAAATTTATATCATGAATTAATGTGTATGCTTATACACAAAATAGTGCACCCACGGAATGACACCCTCAATAAATGATTCATTTGGTCAGTTTTTATAGCATGACCATGTGCAAACTGATTATTTGATTGGCATATTAGCTAATTGAAGGTGCAGAATGTCACAATGAAAATATGCTTTGGGGCAGATGGTGTGACATAAGACGGTATTTCCTAAAACGGTTTATACAACATGGTTGAAAAGCATTTTTTCCTAGTTCAAGTGCACGCTTGGTGCATAAATAATTTACACTATCTTTTCTCGTGAATTGAGAAGAGACATACTATGTTAAATAGCGTTCTTGGTTCAGGAATTCATAATACAGTTTGAATTTTGTTCCTATATAAAATATGATTTTTGTTTATGATAATAAAGTTAAACGAGGTGTGAAAATGTATCTCATTGTGTATACCGGAGTGCCCGCTGATCACAAGTGCAGATCAAAGAAAGGATGGGACTTTTTTAAATTTCAGAATTTTTTTCTATGCTTTTCAATGTGAAATATTTTTTCTGCTTTTTATCATCGTTTTGCATGACTCCACTGTGTTAAGCTTTCTACGTACTCGATAAATACTCATCTTGGAAAGAAACTTGGGTTATAAGGCCACCAAAGATCTCGAGTCCATATCTTCCGAATGCACTTGCGGTCAGCGGCTAGCTCCAATTTCACTCTATGAATATTGTTTGTCATTTCTCTCTTTCGGCACTATACTGTACAAGCACTCAACCTGACCTCTATCGTCAACACCTCTGTCTGTAAAACTTTGTGTCCTTAAGTGTAAAAGTACAATGTTACTGAGTGAAAAGGTAATGACATTCAAACACAAAATGGCGTCAAATTATATGTTACGAAAAAATCCAACTATTTTAATCCTGAGTGACAAAGCAGACTTGTGTTTTTGGTTTTTTTATTCTAGCCCGCTTTGGAATATATGGAAAAGAGCTCAGTGGTGAGAATTCAAAACCCTATGAATACTTATCATAACTCACCAAACTTAGGCATAACTACCGCATGCTCGAGCTAGCTTGAGACAAGCATGTTGCAGTTAATATTCAAACTCATTGCTTATTCAAATCTAATTAAGGCGCCTAGAAGAAACCAATTGAAAATAACACGAATAACGTATAACTTCTGTTTCTGTTTTGTCTTATGTTCTTTCTGGTCAAATTTTCTTGCATGGAACCGTTCTTACGTTTGACTTTTCTTACTGCATGTAACCGTGTGTGATTTGCGATGTTTTCTGACATCTTGCTCGTTTGTTGGGTTAGCTCAATCCTGGTTTGTTAAACTGCTCTGGAAACTTATACACGTAGATTAGACACCTTATTAAATAACCTGTTTTTGATCGGGGCATAAACACTGATGTGTATGATTTATCATCTTTTTGTTCTAGTTCCTTGCCCTGGCTGGTAAATTTATGAGAATCTTTAACCTTATCTGCCTTATGTTTCTCCTGGGTCATTGGAATGGTTGTTTACAGTTCCTAATTCCCATGTTACAAGACTTTCCATCAGACTGCTGGGTTGCGCTGGAAGAACTTCAGGCAAGTACTAAGTTTAAAGTTCTTAAACATTTCATATTAAGAAGATCAATATCCACTTATTCAAAGAAAAGTCATGTAAAGTCGAGGTCGCATAATGATAACACATACGTTAAAGATTTGGTTTTACAAGAACGTGAGACAGATGATACATTTGACATAGAAAATATTCAGACAAGAATACAGGTCAAATGTTGCCCCCAACAATATCGATAGAGGCCAAACACGTCTTTAACGTCATTGCTGTATGGACTCCGACCCGGAGCCTGTTTTCTCAATCTTAATCCGCAATATCTTCTCGCTTATTTTCAGGATGCCACGTGGATGAAGCAATACACATGGGCGTTGTTTAAAGCGCTTTCCCATATGCTATGTATCGGATATGGAAAGTTTCCTCCCCAGAACATGACGGACACCTGGCTCACGATCCTCAGCATGCTCAGTGGGGCCACCTTCTATGCACTTTTCTTAGGTCATACAACAACACTTATACAGTCTTTTGATACATCCAGAAGATTATACAACGAAAAGGTATAAACATGTGTTTCAGGTCACACGCACACAGACATTTTAGGAATTTAGCATAAATTTCATTTTTTTATAGATAGTATACCGACTTTCGTTGCCTGTAAAGTTTAACAACGGTTCTTTTCAGTTAAGAGACAAATAAATATATCATACATCATAAACCTTTCTAGCAGGTGAGATTTTATCATTTGAAATGTGCAAAAATATTTGGAAACCTGGTTTATGATAAACTATCATGAATTCAATTAAAACCCTATTGGTTTTACATTCACAGATAAAAGAAGTAGAAGAATATATGCTATGTAGAAAACTCCCAAGGAAACTACGAGAGCGAATAACGGAATACTATGAGCACAAATACCAGGGCAAAATGTTTGATGAAGAAAACATACTTGGTGAACTAAACGAATGTCTACGAACCGTGAGTTATTTTATTACTTATCTTCCTTTATCAAGGATGTAGTATATGACGCTACGGAATAGGACTGGTAAATAAAAATGTATTTCAATACAAATATGTGGACTATTATATTTATTCGATATCTACATAATTTTTGTTTTTCTAAATGAGTAAATATTTTTAGGAAGATTTCTATGCTGTTATTATACTTAGATGTTATTTATTATTCTATGTGTTTTATAATAAATATACCTTGCTAGGCGTCAATTGAAAGGTCAATCAATATACCAAAATATATTGTAAATGTTTATAAGAAATGTCGTATTGTCATGGACATTACAAAATTATTAACCATCAGATGGGGCAATTGCCGTGTAACTCTGAGGCCAGTATTACAATGTGTGCAAAGAGAACACTAAACAGTCCGTTACGTGCGTCATTGCAATTACGTTGGACGTAAACAGCACACGCTTCATCAGACTGACTCAGAATAATTCTATTATAATTATCTCAATGGATGCTGCATCAAGTTGGGATGTCGATCATTTTGTGGATTTGTAGAATCCACATCAATTTGCTGATAAATAGAGAAGACAAAATGCTATATTGTAAATAACTTAGATTGATCCAAATATCCCAGCTTAAACTCGGCGCCGGTCAGCCACTAATACTAACCTATAAATAGATACAGATCGAGATGAAGCTTATACCAATCGTAAAACGAAGTGGTTTATTGAAATCCGATGACAAGCACCTAATTAAAGCTTTCCATCATACACCGTAAAACCTTCACTGCCTTCATAATTTGGCAAATTACACTTGATTAACCAGTGGCGTTGCGGGTCTTTTGTGAAAGACATTGTGTCGTCAATTGATAAGACTAGCAGTACTAATATACCTAGTCGTAGATAACGTGCTGGCGGCCAATTAGGTCATTCATTTGTTTCGCGCCTTATTTAGTGGTAACCTGGTCAAAATCACTGAAGCGTTAAGCTTTACTAATATTATAGTTATTGTAAACACGTTCACACTTGGATGAACAATGCTATCCATTGATATCACTACTCTCATTTGTTCCCTCCACAGGAAATAATCAATCATAACTGTCGAGCGTTGGTCGCTTCCGTGCCTTTCTTCACTCACGCCGATCCTAGTTTTGTCTCGGAAGTTGTCAGCAAACTCAAATACGAGGTGTTTCAGCCAACAGACTATATTATTAGAGAAGGAAATATCGGCACAAAGATGTACTTTATACAAGAGGGTATTGTTGACGTCATTACCAAAGACGGCGAAGTGGCAACCAGTCTTTCTGATGGGTCCTATTTCGGAGGTATACTGTCGTTCAATTACATGATATAATCATCACACTGTTAGTAGGAACGGAAAAAAACAATCGATAAATTAATTAAAATCATCAATTATTTCCCGATTAATACTAAACATTGGTTTGTGATATGTGTTAATATGGTGAAGATGAAGACACTCAACACATTTAGCCCAAATTTAATTCTAGAAAGGAATTACTAAAACTAATTATAAAATAGGGCCTATGCTTCTCTTTTCCTAGGTAACAAACTTCCGCTAGAGGATACATCGATCAACAGTATCTAAGTTGTCACAATAACTAAGTGATATCCCAAATAGATTCTGTCCCAATTGCATTCTGCATTAATAAATTACACAATTTTACATTTCTGTACCTATTTCAAAATCGTAACTAATATATTAAATATAGATTGCGTTTATATATAACGTACATTGAAACAAACACAAAACGTTTAATACCTCATTTGAATTGGAAGTGTTTTAATTGTTTGTTACTTTTTGTCATTGCCAGAAATATGTTTGCTGACGAATACCAAGAGAGTGGCTAGTGTACGAGCGGAAACATACGTTAATCTGTATTCACTGTCTGTGGAACACTTTAACGCTGTGTTGGAACATTACCCGGTAATGAGGCGAACTATGGAGAGTGTGGCTGCCGAAAGACTCACTAAGATAGGCAAGAACCCTAGTATTGTGAGCAGCCGCGCCGACCTCGAAGAGGACCAGAAATTAGTCAATGAGATCGTCATGGAATCCACACCGGTTGCCACTAGTGCCAGTGAGGACGAGGACAGAGACTCGGACGATAGCGTGGAAAGTAAACCCAAGAGAAAATTTAAATTCGATTTTCCTATCACCTTACAAAAGATTTCAGAACATAAAGAGGGAAAAGAATCGAAAAGTAAAGAGGCAAAAACTCCACTCGATGCCAAAGAGCGAGCAATTGCCTTCTTTTCAGATTCGAGGAAACCTTACAGAAAATCTACTTTTCCGAATTTGCCAAAAGTGGCATCCGGGCCGAATTTACTCAGTTTAAAAGTTCCGGAAGCCAGTGACAGAAAACGCTCAGGTAGTGTAGGCGACGCTCTGGGAATCATTCATGAACGGAATAGCCCGGAACCTCCCGAAGAGCCAATCATTAGACCAGTGGCCGAGAGACGGTTTAGTTTATTTCGTTTTGATGGTCGTGATACGCGAGATTCCTCAAGAATTCCAGGTTTTCACGAGTCTAAATTAATCCAACGAAAAAGTCCCCCGAAAGAACATAACTTTGATAGTTTAAAACCACCCGTAGAGACGCCGAAAGATACAAGAGAGCGTCGACTTTCAACGACGTCACAAAAATATTCAGATTCATTTGATTTCAAAACAGATTCACCATAGCTCGTTAAAGTGGCTTTTGTTCTGGGTCTTTTTTGTGTGATATGCATGTAAGCATGCTAATGGTGGGCAATATTTACAGTTACAAATTTCAGTCAGAAATACTGAAACAAAGACTGTGGATGCAATAACGTTTTATACAGGATATTTTGTGAGGGTTTCATCTTGTTTATTGTTGATAAATCTGTGATTCATTGGAGAATGTTATAGTTTGGAGATTATGTCAATATGTCGCTTCAAATGGTAAATCCAATAACTTCTGCACAAGAAGCCTCTGTAGTGAAAACGGACACAGGGTCTGATGAGATAGATATGACATTTATTAGGAAGCTTTTGTGTAATTGTTGTGTATGGAGGATTCCTTACTTGGCTGTGAACTGTTAAAGGAAGTGTATTATATAGTGTAGCAATACAGAGAGAGCGTTATATATATTTTCCATTGAATAACACCCGCTTTACATAGACGGATATAAAGGCATAACCTCATGAATGAATAAAAATGTTGACCGCATAAAAACCGCATAATAACAGGTTCAGTTAGAACAAATCATAAATCAAATCCGATGATGTCCTTTGTTCTGATAAACGAATAGGCGTAGCTAACATTATAACTCTAAATCGTAACATAACATGTTTTCTGCACCAGTTTTATTCAAATAATTGCACCAGTTTCCTGAAGCCTAATTAAGCAATACTGCGTAAAACAACTAAACTCCAAACAATGGATACAGCAATGGATACAGCCTACGAACAGAAAGCTAAGCACACCAAACTTCTAAGAGTTAGTTATACCCATTAGATGGCAATGTAAGCGGCCAATCCACGTGTGTGTTATCAACAAAGTACAAGTCACGAGTATTCTACTATGAACGTTATACCGTGTTCATTTATCGTCACGTATAACGCAAGATTACATCGACTTCTTAGTATTTACATATTCAACAATTGATTATACTAATAAGAAAATTATAAGACCCAAAACACATATAAAATAATAAAGCTCAAGTGAGTATACTTGATTTTGAACTGAATGCTGCAAATAATTTAAAGTTGTTAATATGTGCACCCCAAAATCTTGAAAGTGTGAGCAAAATTCTGGAGCTATGGTGCGCTCAACGACTTTAGAAGACTGCAAGTCCAACCCGTCTATCGTACTAAACGCATAGTCCTTTTCTTCCTGTAAATTGTTAAGAGTGACAGAAACTGCTTGGTTATTTTAGCTTGTTTTTATGTTTTAAAAAAAATTTAAATCAATTGCAAAAATTTGCACTGCTCTTCAAAATAGTTCACGCCCCTCCCCCGATAATAGCAGCACCATATTTATTAAATTTTTTTCAATCTAATTGAAATTAGATATCTCAAACGATCTCTGTATTTTGTAAGTGGCTAAATTAGCCATAAACAAAAAATGGGGAGCGTTTTACAGATCTCATTTCAATTTCAATTATATGTACATTATGCATGTGTATATTCCGCTGCTCTTACTAAACAGAATAGGTTACGTTGCGTGGCGTCGCCTACTTGAGATCACTTTCCTTGTGTTGCACGAAATTCAGAATAACACGACTCGACATTCTAACAAGACACCAAAGATAGTCCGGCTCATTTTCTGTTTGTTCATAAATTAACTGTAAATATTTCTTTTAAAAGTCA
>JAVFBW010118076.1:0-15269 GCA_034783835.1 Mopalia ciliata
AAATATGACGGAAAACCAAGAGGATATCTCTTACCCCCCCTTAATCCCCTCCTTGATTGCCCAAGCCACATCATGTGAATCACTTGTATACCTAATGGTCAATGGTCGGCATCTATTTTATTGTTGTACACCGCCATTATATAAGTTAAATACTTTTCGCTATGCCGTATACATAGAAATAAAGGCTTTATCTGGGTGAGATCTAGGTATGGTATCCCTTGATGAGTCTATACTGTATGGATAATACAGCGGCATGGTTTCATTTCTGTTAGCGATGCCACTTTATTTACAGTTTAGGTCTCTTCTGACCAAACTAATACTTTTGACATCTAATTTATGTGGGCCTAAATTTCCAATTTATAGTTACTTCTTTTATCTTTTAGTGCCTATGCCCTAATGTTAATTTTATCCAAACATTCTTTCAATTTGGGATCGAAATTTAAATAGGATGGTGCATTCTGAAACCTTTTAATCTTGGGAAATGCCAGACTCATCCTTCAAAGGAAATGGCTAGTGAGGCAATTTTCAATCCCAACCTAACCACACAAATGTTATTTCTGTACCACAATAAAAAGTATAAAGGCCAGCAGATAACGTAATTCATGGTACATGATGTAAATACCTAATCCAAATGTTTTCTAACAATAGATAACATTTCTAATATTCATTGTGACATTTCACACTTGCATAAACGCTACATCAGTGAAATAATTATCTAATACATGCTATTTGCTATACATTCTAAACGTTGTCATACAATAACATTAAATGGGTTAAGATCTACTGATATGTTTTCATGCTACTAAACAAATTTTTATCAGCATACACCGTTCTGACATTTGATAATTGACTTGCATAAATGCACCATTGTTTTGTGTAGATGTTTCCACACAATGTGTATAGCTGTCCTGATTAACAAATGCTTGTAGAGAGGAAAGGTCAGGCTCTGCTGGGGGTCCAATTAGTTAGACAGATAAGTTGTACACTGTTTATTTAGCACTGCTGCAAATTGTGGGTAGCCGTCTCTGTCAGAGCTCCTGTCAGTATTGTTCAGACACAACACACATCTTGAGTATCTGAAGGTTGTATTAGAGTGTATAGCATACCTTTTGGTCAATCTGGACCAAAAGCATGAAGATAATTCAACTTGGATAAACAAGAGATTGACTTAAGCATCAAAGTGAAGTGTAAAAACCACTAATAGCAAGACAACATCATTCTGCATTGGGTAATGTTTAGGAAATCTGATAATTGGTCTACAGCTGATTCAAATACTTGGAATTTAATGGAGGAGATCTCATGTATCCAGAGAATAAAAAGTATACCTCAGTCAGCCGTACCGTAGTGAAAAGTGAGTACATGTGAATTGTTAATTATTTAATTTACCTCATCATTAAAGATGACACGTTGACTGACTGCCTGACTGCCTGTACATGCAAAAATTTGAGAAAAGCCAATCGTGCACCTGACTCAAAGCCGATCTTTTTTTGATGTCTTCGAACTGTCTATTGTGATTGTCTTGTCTTTAGCCAGCAGCATTAAGCTAGTCCCTTCACCCTTTGGACTGACACGCTGTCATATGCATGGAAAAATAACCCAAATCAAACAAACAAATAGTTTACAAGTCTATCACAGAATTTTTACACAGTCAAATGAAATCATCAATCAGCAATGCATACATATAAGACATCCTAATTATGTCATTGAGTACTGTATTCTTTAGATAGGCTGCATTAGTGAACAGGGGCTCGTTCCACACAGTGATCTTAACTAAAATCAACCATATGATTTAAGATCAACTTAGCGCTAAGATCACTTTGTGGAACGAGCCCCAGGAGATTATAGACGGAAACCTAAACTTTACTATTAATTTACACCAGTTAGACATTACGGCATGGTTGTAGTGACAGTTAAATGCCGAGCTGAAACAGAAGTTCATGATATTTTATCCAAAAGTTTGCAAGACTTTACGCTAACCAGCTTTTGGTCATTCATTAGCCACAGGAACATAGAAAACATCTGACATTTGACTGTTTTGTTGTTTTATTATGTTGTCATCACTGCCATCATATTAGTGTAATATCCTTGGACAGTATTAAACATTACTCTATTCAGTCCATCAACTCAGAGAACCTTTGGAAAGGTTTCAAGACACCAAGCAACAAATTACTTATACATATATAAAATATTTAGTCCCCACAGCATCCAAGGATATTGAAATGGAAGCACCCAGCAGGTCCACCCAACCCTATGACGTGATTGGTTTATAGTTTTCAAAGCACACTTCATGTTCTTTTCATGGTCTTGTAAAAGGGCTGGTAAGTTTCATACTGAAAGAAGACTTCACTCGTTTTCAAATTTTCTTTTTCTATTCTTTTCAAAGTTTGTCTGACAGAATGATTTCTCATAAATACTTTCAGTACTGTTACATTAAGTGCCTCATATGAACACAAGTAGTTGGGCCTTGGTACATCATGGGGAAGTCAAGTGCTGCGTGAATCTTGATACACATGAACTACAATTATTGTTGTGAGCCTGCAAGGGAAATACATATTAAAGGGCTCAAGGAGGACTAAGAGGAGACTTCCTCCCTGTGTGGAGCCTCTCTGCAGGCAGGACTCAAATTGACAGTTCATGGTTACAACCCCTGCTTTTATCTCTGCTCCCTTAAACAGGCAGTGCCCTTCTCTAGTGTACATGTACATTATCAGGGCTCTTCCGTTTTTATTTGACATTGACAAACTAGTGCAAGATAAATCTAGAACTAAAGCCAGTCTTTGGGAACACAAGTCCTTAGTGAGTTGCTCAGTGGTACAGGCTTTTGTAACTAAATTGAATTGATTTTAAACTTGTGGTTTATTGGATTAAGTTAAATAACTGAGTACCCTACAGTGTAAATATAGACATTGAGAGCAAATTGAATTGAATTTAGATTTGTTTGTGGTAAATCAGTGGTTCACAAGTACTGATAATGGAACTGAATTGATTTGATTCTACAGCGGTTATCTTTCGGATTACACAGGAAAACTAAATAGGAAACTGGAGATTGTAATTTTAGCAATATCAGGTTGGTATTTTGGTGAATAATTATGTTGCAATTTTCTGTAAATACTGATTGCCTGATGTAGAAAGGCTAGAGTTGGGAAATTTATACAACTTTATTTTTTCTGTGTACATATATCAATAAATTATTAATTGATTTACTAAATGTTTTATCCAAAATTGATGTTGTTTTAAATTAAGCAGTATGGAGAGGAGAGTGTTGTAATGTCACAACCTGATTTTAAATAAGTCCATCTTCTGCTTTTTTATTGAAGCAAATGGTGTAGAATGTGATAAATACAAATTTAAGTTTGATATAACGTATTATTTATATAAAATAGTTCCTAAAATAGATTTAGAGTTGACTTTCTTATCAAGTCATTTTTTAAATGTCCATTTAAGTCAGCAAGTAGCCATACACTTATTTCTAACTAAGCAATAGACATTTAACTTCGCTGAATAGTCTTTAATTTGTTGTCTCAAGATTTTTTGTCTTCATTAATTTGACATCATCACAGTTAGGGTTCTCCTTTCCAGTCACACAGAGACGATGGAAACTTCCTGTGCCCTGCCGTGTTCTTAGCTGAATGACAACAATGAGCTGGTCTGTAGTGTTGTGCCTTTTGCAGGACAGCATTTGGCTTCACTGAACCTTGTGTTGTGCTTCTATTCTGTTATGTTTTTTGTCAGTTAAGCAAAGGTGACAGTGGTTCCATTCACATCATCATGTAATTGAGATTATATCAAGTAGGTTGTGAATGAAGCCCTGGAGAGAAGAACTCCTTTGACACATGTAGCTATTCTTAGAAGGAAAACCGCTGTGGTTAGGAAAAGAAATTCCAGATGAAAACAACAATATATAGGATTGTGGTTAAAAGAGCATCTTGAATGACCTTTGATTCTTTCTCTGACATTTAGAGTTAACACCTGTTAACAGCTTCTCTGTTTTGATGACTGTTTGATGCAGTGTCGTTAACATTCAGTACAAGTAAGGTATTACCTGTCTTCAGGGAATGGCAATTTGATTTTATTTGAGAAATAGAACAAGAAAGAAGGGGGGGGGGGGGGCATTATTTGGTACATGCCCTCTCTGGATAAGTAGTGTTTTTTTAAAGATAGAACATAAAATTTTGATAAAAAATTTGGCCTAAGCAATATGGAGGATATTCATAGATCATCGCTGTTTACTGACTAGAAGATATCAGTTGATACTTTCTGTTACTTTTTTGTTGTTAACACAACACAATCAAATCAATGTTCTTGTTTCACCCTCGAATATTAATTATATCACTATATAGTGGTCTATATGTATGGACTGTTTAGGTGAGACAACAATATCAACAAATACAAGCCTGAATGACTTAGCCAATGATAAATAAGTTCAATAACCCAGTTTAGTTTATATGTCCTTAGCCTAATAACCTAGCTGGCTTTATACTGACAATCAGAAATTATAGACCTGTTTACCTGCAGTGACAAACAGACTATTTGGTGATTCATTTTGAAGTGTTTTGGGTGATAGTTTAACAAACTTGATAGTTTTCTTATTTTTTTCTCTATAATGGTCAAGGAGATTTTCTTATAGAAATTCCTCTCCAGATTGCGCAAACACTGACCAGGCATCCCTGGGAGAGACCAGTATGTGAATACTTGCCATGCTGTCTTTTCCCTCTGGCTAAGGGCAGTTTGTTTGAAGAGTGGCTGTCTTTACTTAGCACTGGAGGAAAATTTTCTTTCCGACATTATTGAAAAGCTTCACATCTTGGCTGTGCTAGTGTGAATTATTGTAGGAATACCGGTACACTGCCATCATAGCGAAATACCCTTAAGCACTGCCTAAAACACTAATCAATCAAGCCATGCTGTTTTTTGTTGGTTATCAGGGAACAATATTCAAACTGCGATAAACACTTAAGATTTTAGGGTTGTGTTAGTATGGCGTTTAATTGTCACAGTACACAGCTGTCATGTTCATGTGTAAGTGACATAACTTTGAGAAAATCGGTTAACTAATCACTCAAACTCAACCGGCTGAGTTTGCCTATGATTAATTTATATGTTGTTTATCAGATCAGTTGTCCCAACTTATTGCTCAAATATTCCCCTCTTTGTTCAACCTTTCCATCTAATGTGTAGACATTTATTATTATATAGCTCCACATAAATATTCACACTGTATCTTTTTTAATATTCAAATATTTTCAGCAAAGTAATTTTTTAATAATGCAAGCCTTTTCATTTCAAATAAATTTACAGCAACTGTTATTGCATGAATAATTCCCCTTTAAAAATTCTTGTTGTGATAGTTCTCCCTGGTGCTTTTAAACGAGCTCCGGTAACTTGATATCTGCACTGAAAACATTAACACTAGCTTCATGTATAAGTTCTATGAAAGGGATCATGTTTGAGGTTAAAAGTGATACATGTCCGGCCTATAAATGGAAATAATCACATTTTCTCTTCCTTAATCATATTAGGGTAAAAAAAAAGTCATGAAATGTAAATTTGTGTTAGGCAAATAACTTTCATATGTGTTAAAAATTCTAGAAGAAACTTAAGTCGCGAAACCAAGGCTTTTGTAACCTAAATAATTCATGTCGACCTTTAATGAATTAAAACATGTTCAATATCTTTACAACATGATTATCTCCCTTTAATAGATCAAGCCAGAACCCTGGAGTATGGCATTTATCTCTTATTAAACAAACAAACAAATCCATGAATCCAGTAAATGGTTGAAGAGAGATACCTGGTTTGGCCATGGTGCTACTTTGAACTAAGGGGCAAGACTAAGCCATTCTGTTTGTGATGTTCTTGTTCTACATGTCTAGCCAACAATTATTGCTAATGGTGTAGAGGGTGGTTTCCTTTAACCACTAGGCTAGTGTGGTGTCATATGAGTGAAATCACTTAAAGTCCGACATAAAACCCCAATCAATCACTAATGTATTCATCAAATAGTTGGTCTGTTATGGCTTCTGACAATGTTTACTGGAATTGTTTGTAAAATTGCTTAATGTACTTCTGTGCATGTGGTAAATCTTGTCATTGTTTATTTCCATTGTCATAAGGTGGATTAATTCGCACATTTGGCTTGCACCGTATTATAGAAGTGAATTAAACTTAAGTACTACCCGGTACATAAAATCCAAAACAATCAGAAAAAATCGATGGGCACAGCTAGAACATGATGGACAGCTATTATGTTTGATACATTAACGATAACTACTTTGGTTTTAGGTTGAGGGGTGTGACAAAGATTTAAAGAACTCATGACAGCAAATAAATGTCTGCCATGTATAATTAAATGACAATTTTATTGCATGGTTATTTTTTAACATAGGGTTAAGTTTAGTGTTAAATCCAAGTTAAGATACCACGGTAAGACTTACATGTACAATGAAGTATTAAGTTTGAAACAGAACTAAAAATTTCACATGATGGACACACCTCTTTTTATGTAGAGCTACACAGCTTTTTCCTGATTCATAAGGTGTTTTGGTGTGTGAAACAGAGAATTTTATTCCTGATAAAATATGATAATTCTCAACAACAACAAAAATTATAATTTTTCTCAGGCATTTGATATATACCATATAAATCCTTCGAGAATTATGCTTATACTTAAAAGATTGGAAATGCATGCTAATATATTAGTATCCTTTTATTGATGCTAAAAGCTTACTTCCTATACCAAAATTCTCTTGTATAGTGCTATATTTCCTTGCTTTTTTGCATGGAGTCTACAGTTTTTATCTTCAAGGTCCTTCTGGATGAGATCTACAATATAAAAGCAAAGTTTGTTAAACTTGTACACTCTTTGGCACTTTTTTTGTTATAGAAATACAGAATTACTGTTCTGGAAGCTGCGGGATAAAATTAAATTTTTTTAAACACAGAGTTTATCACCAAAAAACCAATGTCACATGTTATTCTGTTTTATTTTACAGGTTGTAATATTGACAATTGACCATTTGAGCTGATCATTGATAGAATAAGGATATGAGGCTAGACATTGAAACATGTACATCCTGGAAAGGCTGAACAAGAAATATATGGGCGGTGTACTTAACATGTCTGTGACGTAGGAAAATAGGACAACTCACCAGTCAGACTGAACACTTATCTGAGTGGCTGAGTGGATAAAAGCTTGTGTTTATAGATGTAGGAGGAAACAATGGGTACAAAAGGAGGGGCAAGTATAAACAGTGCTATATACACCTGGCCCACAATTTCCTGGACTAGGCTTATATTAATGTGATAACTGGACATTGAATACACTGGGTAGCAAGGCTCATTGGAGTAAAATAGAAGTCCTACATTCAGACATTCGATGTTGTATTAAATAGACAACAATAGGAGGTGAAATGAAAGACCTGTTAAGATCTCCTGCTTTGATCACTTCAGAAGAGTTTATAAGAAATGAAGGACATTTTGACATTCAAAGGATCAGTTGAAAATATTTGAAGTTTGTTTTTCAAGTTCTCTGTTAAAAGCAATACAAATGGAAGGAAATTCTCACAAGATTTGGGTGAAATAAAGACAACAGTTGAAAAAAAACTTGCTGGGGCCTTGCACAATTTAAAGATGAGTAAGTCAGGAAATGACTTAAAACCTATATATGTTTCAGTGGGTTGTTGTAATAATTTGTGAACAACGGGCTGTCAGAGGTTGAGTGAAGAAATAACACTGATAACTCACCTGGCTGGTTCACTCAAACAGAATTATAACTGATTTTATAGTTAGAGCCAGGCGAGTGGCCTACCCCTTTGGACTGTTTACACTTGTTTATCTGCTGCTGTTTGAGTATGAGTTGTGTGTGTGTGTCTCAGGCCCTGATAAGAGATTAACCTGCAGAATGAAGGCAGACAGATGGGATAACATTTAGCAGTCAGCTCTGAAATTCATTTACAGAACAACTACACACATGAATAGCTTTCTACTGGAGAAACTTTGGGTATTTCTTGGCCGGAGTGGGAACTTGGAAACTGGACTTCATTAACTGTACCTAAACTAAGCGGAGACTGTTTCATCCCAAAAGACAACATAATCCTTGTAGTGATTCATCTTTTTTTTAGAAAAGTGTGTTAAAAAGAAGAAATACCCCAAAGAAAGTTTAAAGGAAGAAACGTGGAATGTTCTCACAGGTGAAATAACATTGTATATTAAGACCAGTGCCGCGGTGTCTGATAACTACACATATTGTCAGCAAGAAGGAATTCACCTATCAGCACATACGGGATATTTTCACAGTGGTACACGTTGAGTGAATGTACAAGTTTAACAACAAAGTGCAACTCCAAAATTGGCAGGAGAAAACATTACCGGCTATACAATAGAATGTCTGATCAGGATGCTTTGGGGATTTTTTCACAAAAGAATAAATTTCATGGATAATTTACATACTTGATTTTGTGATATCCAACTGAAACACTGTTTGATTGCCTTTTTTAACATAATCTGTTTGATAATGAATGTTCCGAAGGATTATGTTTTGTGATAGTTATCAACTTAACAGTTTGTGCCACAAGGGAAAATTCCACTGTCAAGTGAATTGTGGGATATTTGATTCACTAATCATGTTTCGTTCATATACGTAAAGGGGAAAAATTCAGCAGTCATGGTTAAACCACTAGGAATGGACTGGCTTTTAAATAATGATAAACTTTTCTTTATAATAGTCTTCATCATTATTTTCGCTTCCAACAGTCATGCTCTTAGCAAAGTAGATTACCCCTGTCCTTCTGACTGTGAATGCTTTGTGTTCCCTGATCAGCGTAACAACGTCCATGTTCGATGTGCTGTAGATTTTCTCAATGGTGTGAAATTTAATTTTTCAAGGATACAAGTTAATCACACGACTGGTTTGTATTTACAGTGTGACAGTGTTTTGTCCCCATTCTACAAGAGTCACATAGATGACTATATGTTCAGTCACTTAGCAAATCTGCAGATTTTGGAAATTCATGATTGCCAAATAACAGATATTTCACAGCATGCTTTCTCTAGATTGTCTGAATTAGTGAAACTGCGTATTGTTCGTTCTAAACGCATGACCTTCCATGATGGAGTTTTTCAAGGAATACCGAACCTGCAACTCTTAGAAATCACAGGCGGCTATTTTTTGTTTATTCCATCAACAGATTTGTGTGACTTGAGATCATTGTTCAAGGTCAACTTTACCAGCAGTAGGGTGCGAGATATTTCTGAAATTGGCCTTCAGTGCCCCAATGCTTTACCCAACATGTTATTTATGGATATGTCTTCAAACTTTCTCACTCAACTTCCTGCAAACTTTAGTGTGAAATTTCCACGATTACAGCAAATATATCTAGGAGACAATCGTATTTCAAGGGTGCGCCAGGGAACATTTCAAAATATGCAAGATTTACAACTGTTAAGTCTGTCCAAAAACTTCCTAGCATCTTTACCAAGTGACTTTCTGTTAAATTGCACAAATATGACTGGCATAGGAATATCTACAAATGAACTTTCTAGAATTCCAACAGGTTTGCTTCAAAAGCTGCCTAAATTACAGATATTTGAAGCCAGAAATACATTTCTTGGAGACTCCATTTGGGACGAGTTAAAAGGAGTGTCCTCGTTACAAATTCTGGACTTAAGTTATATTTCAATGAACTACATAAATGCAACCACTATGGCTGATTTAAGACAGTTGAAGCGTTTGGTGCTTTCTGGGAACAGAATCAAAGATCTCCCAAACAACGTCTTTCAACGACAGTCAAACCTAGAATTGTTATACCTCCAAAATAATGATTTGGTGGAAATTTCTAAAAACTCATTCGTTGGCCTTAGAAAATTGCAAGCTTTAACTTTACATAACAACAACATTACGACCATTCATAATGCTGCTTTTCGGAAGTGTGCAGATTCCTTGAAACAGTTTCTTAATTTGAGTTCCAATTCTTTAACTAAAATTCCAAAAGCTTTGGGTGTGCTTGGGAATTTGGTCTCCTTAGACTTGAAGGATAACAAAATAGGTTCAATCAATGAGAATTCTTTGGAAGGATTGGATAACTTATTAGAATTCCACTTGTCAAACAATCTTCTGAAGCGGATTCCACAAAACGTCTTCCAGAAATGTCCACGGCTTATTATCATTAATTTGTCCTACAATCGCATAAGCACTGCACAGAACAATATCTTTGGGCATCTTACAGAACTACGATATGTGTGGCTGGACAATAACCAATTGTCTGAGGTTGATTGGGTCTTTACTAACATGGACCATCTGCAGTTTCTTAATCTGTCAAATAACATCATTAAGAAGCCAGTCAGTCCTTATTTGTTTCCAAACACTCTGGAATACCTATACCTCTCTGGAAATAAAATCTCGAATGTTGTTGGAAGATCTTTTGAGGGTATGAACCAGTTGAAACTGTTGGATCTAAGTCAAAACAATTTATCTGTGATATCCAGCCAAGCTCTAAGGGTTTCTTTAGGAAATTGGCAAAGACCATATTTATATTTAAGTGGTAATCCGTGGAGTTGTACTTGTGAAATGTCATGGCTGAAATACCTTGTGAGTGGAAATATCACTAGTTCTTCACACTACTTTAGAATAGCGGATTACCAACATCTGATGTGTGGTTCGCCCAAAAGGTTACAGTTTCATTTCATTGCAACTACTCCCCAAACAGACTTCATCTGTTATTACAGGGTAAACTGTTTGCTTAGAGAGTGTGCATGTTGTTATTTTGAAGGCTGTGACTGTAAGTCTGTCTGTCCAGCAAACTGTACATGCTTCTATGATCAGAATTGGTCAGTTCATGTTGTGGATTGTCGGTCAAGTGGCTTAACCGCCTTGCCCCCATTTTTACCACAAACTATGACAAAATTATATCTGGATGGAAACCAGTTGGGAAATCTAGACAAGCATTCGTTTTTGGCCAGAAATTTATTGAGTGTTATTTATTTGAACAACAGCCAAATACAAGATTTGGATAACAAGACATTTCATGGTTTACCCAAATTGGAAACTCTTTATCTAGATAATAACAACATTGAATATCTTGTACCTGGAGTTTTCACTGGTTTGTCGGTCCTAAAAGAATTGTATCTAGATTTTAACAAGCTGTCGGTCATTCCCTCTGGAGTTCTAGACCCTCTGATATCTTTACAGAAACTAACATTGCAGGGAAATAAATTAAGCCATATTGAAAGTGTTAACCTTCCGAAGCCTTTTAACCATGTGGAGTTGTTACTGGGACAAAATCCTTTTGTGTGTGCTTGCTCACAAATGGACAATATTCAAAACTATTTAAATGTTTTCTCAAGGAATGTTAAAGATGTAATGAATCTCACTTGTATTGTGATTCATAGTGACAACAAGATAAATATTTCTACTCCAAATGAAATTGTGGAAAATGCACAAGACATGCTGACAAATAGTATGGTCAATTATAGTGTAGAAAATGTGCTAGACGTTGTAAATAACCTGGATGTGTTTTGCCCAAACTCCTCCAAAGAAATAATAACAGTTGTGACAGTTGATAGACTTACTCAAAAATTACCACAGCTCCATCTAGTGCTAATTTCAGTCGCAGGAGTTATTGTTGTTTTGACTTTGTTCGGTTTGATCCTCTTTGCTAAACGTAAATTAATTCAAGTGTGGATATACACAAAGTTTGGACTGAGGTTTTTTCGCCTTGATCCAAACTTGGACAATGATAAGAAGTATGATGCCTTCATTTCATACAGCAGTCTTGATGAACATTTTGTGGTTCAGGAATTAACTCCACAGTTAGAACAAGGCAATCCTGCTTACAAACTCTGCCTTCATTACAGAGATTTTACAATTGGTGCCAGTATTGCAGAGAATATAGTAGAAGCAGTGGAATCCAGTCGTAGAACCATTCTCATCTTGTCAACAAATTTCCTGCAGAGTGAATGGTGTCGTTTTGAGTTCCAGTCAGCTCATCATCAAGTGCTTAAAGATAGACTTAATCGTTTAATAGTGATTCTCTTAAATGATTTTCCATTTGAAAAATTAGATTCCTCCTTAAAACTTTATTTAAAAACAAAAACATACCTAAAGGTGGGAGATCCTTGGTTTTGGCAAAAACTAAAATATGCTTTACCAGAGATTGCCAAACCAGAACCAAAGGTCATCAAAAAACCGAAGAAGAAAGGTGGCAAAAATGGCATTGGTCCTTCAGTTTATGTTGTTTTCGGTTCGAATAGTAGCTTGCATATTTATGAAGAAGTCCAACCAGACTGATCATTGGTTTATTATGTCTATGTTATATCTTATATAATTTTAACTGGCTTGTAAATATCAAAGTGCACTATATTTTTGTTATTATGTGTCTTTTACCTATTAAGACTATTGATGCGGACATAGAACGGCTATTAGATATAGGTCCCATCATGTTGAAGATATATCTATTACTAGACCTGATATGTTCCATGGATTTCTATAATATTGCACCGGATTCACAAAAGCATTCTTTAGTCAAAACTAATCTTATAAATGCTAAAAGAGGCTAGCTGTACTTCAAAATAATAGCTGTCTTTTTAAATAAGGAATTCAGAGTGGTACATGTATATTCGAAACTTCAGTTTTATTTCCTAAAAGTATTTAGCTGTTTGTTAAGACCAGAAAGCATGGTCCCTGTACCTGGAGGTGTGCCAAGGGAGATCACTCTCCATCAGGTTGATCAGGTAGTACTCTGGCCATCTTGTATTTCTGCCAGCAATACTTTTATAGAACTGAAGTGTAAATTTATCATCATGAGTATTTGAAATAAGTTAATATTATAGTTTTGAACTATAGCTACTGGCTAGCCTTGTTTTAGCTTGTTGCTTATACCTTTGTTTTCTCTTAGCTGCCATGACAAAGAATGAACAAAATACCAAGCAATAGAAAAGTAAAAATGTCGGACATAATCTGTAACCGGTCATGTTTAATCCACTATCTCTCTCATAAATTCCAATTATCTTACACATAAATGTAGACTTTTTGGTATGCAGAACATTGAACAAAGATAAGGTTTTCCTAATTTAAAATTAACTGTGGATTGTGGAAGTATATAAAGTGAAGAAGCAATATGTAGTTTAGCATTAAAGGCCTTTGTCTTCCAATTGATCAGTATTTTTAATAAAACTTTGGTGAAAAAGACCATATGAATATTCATGTACCTTGCATAGTTTGTGCTTTTATTTACTTTTGCCTATTTAGCTTAGTATGTTTAGCTTAAAGTTTTGCTGGACCCCTTGGGCTCAAAATGAACCAAATTTTTTTTTCCCGTGGATTAAAAGTTAGGTACGTGTATTAAAACAGTTAAATTGGATCCTATAATTTGGTTTCCCTTGATCATTTGTTCAAGTCGCAAAACTTTAATTGCCTATTTCTGGCACTTCAGTTGAAAGCAGACTCCTGCGTATTTCTAGAAAATTTTTCATGTTAGATACTTTAAATTTGTACCATTGTAAAGAGCACAATGCGATCTAGTAAACAGTGCCCAATTTTTTAGAAGTTCCATCTTGTTTTTTAAAAGTTGTATTTTACATTTTTATAACTTTCCAAGATGAGATAGACAAAACAAATCTGCTTGGATCATTCTTATCAAAATTTTTAAAAACGAGGCACTGTTAACTAGTTCAATTGCAATTCTACTTGGTCAGCTAATTTATCCAGTCTTCCTATTATTGCACTTTGAGAAATAAAGCATGAAAAATGCAGTCTATTTTTTCTGTTGACATTTACTCATTTTGCAATCTTTTTAGAAATAATACTTGGATTTTCACCCGCTTACATATATGTAATTCACGCTTTCCAAAAATATATACATATTAATGGTACAGATTTATATTCTTCTGGATAGGAGACTAAATACAACAGGTCTTCTGAAAATCGACCAAGAGGTCCACTCCAGCAAGACCTTAAGTTAAGTATACCTTTGATATCCTGGGTGTTGTTCCACAAAGGTGATCATAGCCTAAGTTGACCTTATTATCATGACACAATACCTTCAACACTAGTCACCATGATGATTAAAATGAACTAAGGTTAAGATCCCTTTGTAGTATGGGCCCCTTGTCAAACAAAACAATCTAAAAAAACTGGACTAAATATTGGGATGTTGAGCACTTGTCAGGTAACTGAGGTTATGCCTAGCCGTCCTATATAGATACTGTCTAGTGTTTTTAACACAGCATCATTTATACGATTGGATTGCTTTCCAGTTTCCAGGCCAAATTACTGCCAACAAAGACAGAACAATCAATATATACAAAAATCCCCTGTTGATTGCTTCTCAGCTCCAAGAACACAAGGCTGCTCCTTCCAGTTTCTGAGGATAGGCCACTCCTTAGCAACTGAATTATCTTGTTGCATTATAATCTGCAACAGGTCTTTTTACATAATGACCTGTTCCGACTATGGCAGGTCACCAAAGCACACTCATTTCTTTGTTAAAATATTCAGCTGCCAATGTGGACACACCACAGGCACCGGTCTGTTTACTCATATCCCTCCTAGCTTCTAATTCAATGAGAGACAATGTGTGAGAGAGGGAGGGGAAGGAAGGTTTTGAGGCCTACCTGGGCTTGATATCCAAGATAAGAATAGTTGAATGGACAATGGAAATTAGAGGGACAACTATTAATAAATATCTCTATGCATCCCCTGGGGCAGAAGAAATCTATGCCATAAAAAGGCTCATTGAAAGTTCTGCATTTCGTTGATGTGATACAATTTTGCACTAAAGGTACCATCTTGGAGGAAACTTAACATCCATCCACATATAAATTTTCTCAAAGTTCTGAGGGTGTTTCTCTGCTTATCATACACAACATCGATCCAGTTCCTGCGTGATTTGCCGTCTAGGTTTGTTTCATTGGGGTTTAACGTCATACTCCAGGGTATTTCACTTGTATGACGACGTGCCAGCCCAATGGATGAAGGAAACCACCCTCAACAAATACAGGACGCACTACAAACAGATCGGCGGGAGTACATACTACTATCATTTCTGGCCTAAACACCACCAACAAGTAACAAGAGGTGAGTGTGACTCACTTTATCCCATCGGAAGTATTTTATCAATGAACAAGGATGACACAATAAAGAGGCAGAAATATAAATCTTAAGGGATCCCAACTAAAAGTGTCTATATATGTAGGAGGTTAGGAGAAACAAACTATAACAGTCACTACATGTATATCAACTGCAACTGAGCTTTAATCATGGAAATGGTTAAATC
>JAVFBW010118087.1:0-15268 GCA_034783835.1 Mopalia ciliata
TGTACGTACCTATATAGCATACTTTAAGTACCCCATAGAATTACTTCAATTAAAATATATGTATAAAGTGACTACTCTCAATGCACTGTTTAATGTTTATGACTATATGTAATTATTCATCTTTTATTTTTTTTAATTTGTGATTTTTTAAATTTAAATCATGATTTTTTTAAGCTGATTTAAATCAAACAACCCTGAATCTCATTATTCAACCTCATTAGTCTTTTCTGTTGTTTGTATTCGCTTGATAACTTCTCTTTTGCCCCCTCCAGAACAGACATTGGTTGTGTCATAAGGACAGCTAGGGAATGTGTGGACAACTTGCAGGGAAGTTGGGGGGTTTACTATCACACTGGTTATAATATTACCAATCAGTAGGATCTGTCTAATTTATCAATAATTTTGACAGAAAAGTCATAAGGGTGTCACTAACAAACATTTCAACAGTTTCGTGATTCAACCTAACATCATGGTGGGCCTTATCCACGTTTATTTCTATTTCTTTCACTTCTGGTACAATTTGTTTTGTTACTTTGTTTATGGAGACCATCATCATCTTGATCTCAGCAAATTAGGAGCCTTACTTTTAAAAACAATTACATTGGCTACACCAAGGGCCCACAAGACAATAAGGTCTTCAACAAAGTGAGATGACAAGTCAGGAGTCAGAATTTTTCCACCAAATCTTCGTATAATTGAAATAGCTTTACAGAATTCCAAACAGATCTGAGAAAGATCCTCTATTTTAGCTTTGGTTAGGCAATAAAAGTCTTTATCTGCTTCGCCTGATGTTGATTGGGATGATGATGCTACTGCTGCTTTAATAGATCTTGGCGACATAATACAATCAACGTGATAGCGGGAATCTGCTGCATGTAAATCACTTATAGCTCCCTGAACCCGGACTTCATGTGCTATTTGATCTGCTATTTGATGGTCTCTTTGCTCACATTTTCTTAAGATATCTTGTTTAAAATCTTTCCTATCAAATGGACGATCTGGCGTTCTACAAACTTATGCTTTTCTCCATCGTCGTGGATTTTTTTTATCCTTTTCAACATTACATTCCTGTCCACAGAATATGCAGTGTTGCTGAAATATAAAAGTGGGAATCTCTGATCGTCTTTGTCGTTTTGGCAGTTCAACTGATATTTCCAAACCTGTGAACCCTTTCTTTTTAGATGTCTTTTGATAGGCGTTTTGGATGTGTAAGATTAAACACAGCTTCTATGACAAGTAATGGTTAGAGAGCTGTTATGTTCAAGTCATCTTGTAAGTCCTTGGCAATTCCATCCCGATGCTGCTTACTGAATTTAATGATGGTTTCAATCCTTTTTGAACCAGCATCTGTAAAACTAGTGCCGGACTCAGATTCACATTGGTATTTTCCCGTAAAATAGCAGTCATTCATGTTGGGGCGATGTCTGCAATACAAATTATATTAACCTTGGCACCAAACTAGGCCACACGACTTGCACAACGCCCTTAAACAAGGAAACTTTTTAGATCTTTAATATATAGGCTGGTAAATATAAGTATTAGAGTTACTCAAATAAAGTATTTGAATGCAGCCTCAGTGTCTGGGAAGTCAGACACAGATGAAATGTTCCAACATTTGATATGGGCTGATTAATTTCACTTCTAAGTGCCAGGATGTTCAGGCAATCATCAGCGCCATCTATAATTTTATCCCTCCATAAAGTAATACTTCCTTGGAAGAGAGTCTATGGACAATGTACATGGCAATTATTCGCATGATAAAGCAAATATATGACTATAAAATAAAATTAGACAAGTATATTTTCAAAAAAAATTCTTATAAAAAAAGAAAAGAAACCCAATATTTCAAATTTAATTTAAAAAAAATGCTCAATGATGACAGCGTGGCATCATTCGGATTCTGTAAATGGAACGTCTGAAGATATAGAAACAGTCAAAAACAATTGTATGGACCGTATATCCAGGTAAAGTGGGATATCTGCCCTATAGTCGCACCGCCCCGTGAGGAAGCGGGTGGGCCATGGCCCTGAAGAATACTCCCTCGGTCGATCATAAGAGACGAGAAAAGAGGATGCTTTCTGTTGCCCCGGTGTTCGCAGAGCTAAAGGGTAACTGGAAGCAGATTTGTTTGTGATGTCCTGTTTTTGTATCCGTCGTCATATAAGTGAAATACCCTTGAGAACGACGTTAAGCACCAATCAAACAAACAAACAAACTATAGCCGTACCAGAATAAGCGGAGAATGATTTGATTCATATTCAAATTCATGACCAGGCCAGGACAAAAAAATGAGCCCAATATTGCTACAGATTGTGGACTCACGCCTGGACATTAGCCCATAGTGACGAGGTTTACTGTTAAACTACATGCAAACACATGTATTAGAAGCACAATATTGTGATACACTGCTATAAATAGAGAGATAATATGTTACTAGGCAAAAAGTGTCACAACAGTTAATTATACGCATCTAAATAAGCGTTTTTGTTCAAACTATAATTGACGACACTACCGATATTCAAAATAGCTTGTTCTTGGTTATAATGGCTTTGGCACCAATGACATACACGCATATATTTTTACAATTACAGTTAGAAAATACTGAAAGCTGTTTAAAATTCAGTTGTCCTTCCCTCTAAAACTTGGCCAAAGACCCAAATGCAAAAAGAAATCAATGTCGAGTTGGTAAAGCCACTCCCTACCTCGAACGTGTGGTTTCCTGTTTGGCATTGCTAGGCATACAGTTTGTAAATACTCCACTGTCGGTGCAACTGCCACTGGATACTTAACACCAAGTATATAATGTGCAGACAGTGTAGCATATACAGTGCTTTACTGACATTGGAGCATTGCCAATTTATCAGCATACATAACAACTTTCTGGCGTTCAATGACACTTCGAAATATCTGCATGTATGGCGTATGTCTGTCTTCTACAGCAGATCTTACATCTTCTACTTAAGCATTGGATGGGCAGATATCAATTTAGTGTCTATGTGGTAAGCTCGTTTTCTTCGTTGGAAGTATGTAAGTTAGTCCAGTTATGACCCCAATGATATTAATACCTGAAAATATAAAAGCAGCCCATAAAGTTTGAACTTAATCGGATAATTAGTTTTCAAGTAATAGTGTTCACAAGCTATGCCAGATGAACTGACCGATGGATGCCTAGCATTACTAAGTCCCCTCCCACTAAAGTGGTGGAGGACAAAAAGGAGGTTATGTTAAAACAATTCTACTTAACTTCAATTTTCAGGTAACTGAACTATCATTATGTACAGTGAAATATTATTTAAGATGCCTGTATATTGAAAAAGTTATATTCGTACATTGAATGCTCAGAGCAACTTGTGGTACTGGGTCAGGTTGCTTAAAACCAAGATTAGGGATAATAGCAGATAAAGTCACTAATCTAGGATGAGAGATAGGTCTTCAACATGGTGTCATGTCATCTTATACAGGATTAAATTTACTAGTGCTTTGAGCAACTGGCCCCTGTAGCTCTAACCTGCTGCCCTAGAGCCAGAACTATTTGGAAAGATCAACAAAACTTATGTTGACCGAATGACTTGAGAGGGCTTACGTTAACACCATGAGCTCTGTCCATCGATTCCAAAATGCCATATGTTTAGATGTGTAGGAGGAAGAACTTCTTTCTGTATGCGAGAAGAAAGTTAAGGACGAGACATCTTCTATGAATCTATGTATGTCTGAGGCCCTTTCTAAAATACCTACGACAGAAAAGGAAGCCGGATTTGCCAGAAAAACGCTATTTAAGAACTCAAGAGAGTTAAATGAAAAACTCGACGACGACTTACAAGCCTCCCTTAAATCCAGGCCATCTGAGAAAAGAGAACCCAGAGATAACTCTCGTGGACAATACAGACATAAGAGACCCACCAGAGGAAGATATAATAGGAACTATGGCACAAAAAACAGGAAACTCGCCGAAGCAGTGAAGAATATTTTCAGCCGAAACTAAATTCATACTGTGACTGGTTGTATATATATATCATGTTTGTGCTATGAGCTGTGCTATATCATATATCATTTTTGTGCATTATTCGGAGTTTGAAACCTTTAAAAATTATGCCAAATATTAACATGAAAATGGATGTTCAGTTTTGTCTATTTGATTGAGTCTTTTGTATACACTTTCAGTCATTTTCAATAGACTATGATTACCATAGCTACAGTTCAGTCACTTAAAATAATAAGCCAGTAAGACTATGCACTGCCAGTGCTGCTATGTTAAGAAAACAACATGCCAGCTGGGCTGTGATTGAATGCTACCTACCAGCTGGGCTCTACTAAAACAACAACTGGTCAGAGATGCCCTATGAAAACATGTCAAAACATGTCATCCCGGATTTAGCTGTTGTAACAACAAAGCCTGAATAGCATGCTCTGTTTCTATGGACATGGTTACCTATATTAACACGGAATTCTTGAATCACAGCAGAGCTGTTGTAACTACTGATATGGTTCAAGTCTCTTCTGGCCAAATAATGCCAGCTAGAAGATATTCTTCTAAGGCGAAAGCCAAAAGCTGAAAGGCTAATAATGCTACACGCATATCAACATCTTCTCAACGAAGACCGGATACGGAAATAAACACTGCCAAGCAGTATATCCGGAATCTGTCCGACATGAGGTTGGACGATAATGACATTCTCCTTCTGTCAAAAGGATTGAATTTTGTCCCCTCTCGGTATATTAACTCGCCTCTTCTTTTGTCAGATTTTAAATCTTTCGAGAGAAACATGCGACTGCAAGCCCTCTTTTCAAATAAAGACACAGACGTGGAATACTCTAAAAATCCTTTCGTAAGGAAGTCCGAGTATACACCCCCGCTAGCAGATAATACAACTGAAGATTACCTATATGCGACAAAATTATATCTGTCAGAGAAAAGATATAAATTCGCCAGCATGAGTAACTTGACACATGGTGAAAAATGCTCTCTTAATAAACTCAAATCAAAAGAGCTAGAGATTATTATTACCAAAGCAGATAAAAATAACACCACAGTTATTCTTAACCCTGGAGATTACATACGTGAAGCGTATAGTCAACTGTACAATGGTATACATTACACAGAAATCAGCTGTATCAATCTAAATAGGACTAAACAACAAGTCCACCATATTGTATGCAAACTACAGAACCAAAAATTGTTAAGCAAGAAATGCTTCAATTATCTCTCTCGTATATGTACGAAGATGCCAACGCTGTATTTACTACCTAAAATACACAAACTGGAGCCCATACTTAAATCTATGGACCACATCAGACCTAGGTTACCACCGCAACTCAAAATCCCTGGCCGGCCAATTATTTATCAATGCGACTCACCACAAGAAAAGTTGGGACGTTATTTGGACTTCTTCCTTCTCCCAATTGTGAGAAGACAGGATACATACTTGGCAGACACAACCCATTTTATTAACATACTGGAAGAAAAACGTATTGACCCGAATATGCTGCTTATCACATATGATATCACTTCCCTTTACACGAATCTAGGATTCGATGAAATCCTAGAAGCAGTTAAAGCTGACCTCGTATTTCACTCCGACATTGAATACGAAATTCAGAGACCGACAGTGGAGCTTCTGATGGAGATTAGCAAACTCATTCTTATGAACAATGAATTCACATTTAATGACAAATTCTACAGACAAGTTGTGGGAGCACCGCAAGGTGCAGTCCCCTCGCCTGAACTATGTGACATAGCTATATACAGGCACATTAACAATCTGTTAGAACGGTTTCCATTCCATAGCTGTGTTTCTCTACACAAGAGATTTCGAGATGACAGGTTTATGTTATTCTCCGGTAGCTTATCTCAAGCTGAAAGTTTCTTTGACTTAGCCAACAGTGCACACCCGTTATTGAAATTTACATATGAAATTTCTTGGGACTCAGCTAATTTCTTAGATACTACTTTAAAGGAAACCGGTGTCAGCGAGAATGCATTTTCGACATTAAGAGTTACACAAAGCCGATGTAAACATTCCAATATCTCCACAGAAAATCAGCTCATCATCCACCCTGTTTCAAGGCTTTCATCCGTGGTGAAACCACTCGCCTAAAAAGAAACTGTAACAAGACATGATTTCGAGCAGAAGTCAACGTTGTTCAAAAACAAACTCCTTCTACGAGGCTACTCTAACTCGGAAATAGAACGATGTTTCAGCAAAACTAAACCTAAACTACGGGCACATACGCTTGAGCGGAAAATCAAAAACGTTGGTGTGAAAAGACCACTCAGATTTATCACCATATTTCACCCTAAACGCTCGCACATCAAAAACATCTTGTCCAGATACTGGAGTATTATAGACTGACTCAAATGCCAGTAAAATATTTCATAACTCGCCTCAAATTGCCTTCAGAAGAGGTAAAAACCTGAGGGAAATACTCCAGAAATATAAGATCTAAAAATAGACCACATGTCTATTTATGATCCTATCTAAACGTTATACGACTGCAAGTGTATAACTCCCTGTATTTATCGTTGGCTCCTGATGATGGGTATAAGAGAGCACTGACATAACATTCGATCCTCTATCGAAACATTGTAAATATTATATTTATTATATAATTCTTCATTCGCTCAAAACTACCCGAAACTAGCATTGTTAATGTATTTTATTAACAATTTCTCTATACCTTGAGACAGTGTCGAGTCTGAGTCCACCTCACGGATAGGTGTGGGTGTGGCTTACCGGACCAGTGTTTTCTCACTTTGAGCCTCTCGAGAAAGGAGAAAGTTTTGCTTCAACCATATTAGCACAGCAAATACAGTGATATGGTTATACTACAATGTGGGTATTACTGGTAATAAATAACTCCTGTGACTAAAATGTTTTAATATTGTCTGCTGTCAGTTCTTTGAATATGAATATGCAATGTTACCCTGAAAGGCCGGCCTATGCGTAAAACACACATTTATAGGACTACTCACGCCTCCAATAGGACTCATACTGTTAGTCATTAACAAAGGTGTGAGTAATCTGTGATGCCGATGTCTGTAAGATTTTGGAGGTAAAACTCTCGTTTAAAGACATCGTTTTAAAATTATGTACTAAAACAATTAATACAATAGATAAAACTCTATTTGGCCTTTTCATTAAATTATAAGAAAACATGTTGTTAATTAAATTTATTGGAGTATTCTTGAAACAAACCCCAGTTCAATCACTTACTTACATTTAGGCAGTTTTCTCAGCTTTCATTTTTCTTGATTTTTTATGATTGAAATCGTTTATTTCTCCTACACTATTTGCACTAAGTGTTTGAAATTTGGCACAGACAATCTTGAACCCATTATCTAAAAAACTTTCATTTTGAAGATATTCAGCAAATATTTCTATTTTTATTTTTAAGGGCAGATTTTTATTTTTTATATATATTTTTATCAATTGTTCAAAAACTAACTTGAATTTAGAAAAACCCTATGATGGTTTTTTAGTTTAAATACCGGTCTACACAGACATGCAAGTTTGGAGAAAAAATCTCAAACCATCTAAGAAAAATAAAAGTTACAAACAAGGGTCTGTTTTAAAAAAATATTTGACGTTTTCCTTTATTTTTGTCATTATAAAATAAAACGAATCATTATTGGACACTATATTTAGAATCTTTAAATCCTCTGCTTTCTAAATATATATGATGTGACTATAATCATCCTTTGGAAATACCCACAAAAGCCACGAAAAGATAAGAGTCTAATTTTTTACTCCTGACTAGCGGTAGAGTCCTTAAGGTAAACTGATTTTAGGCATAGATGCCGCCAATGTTTCTTTCCCAAACAATACTGAATCGTGAATGAAGTAAGAATCCCGGGGCCTTTACCACAAACGTTCATATTTTCAATTTTAATTTGGATAAGTACTCTGTAAAAGAGTAAACAGGACAGAGAAGATGATTCAGGTTTCATACATTATGATCAAAGTGCACCCAATTTAAAAGTGCTAAGTGAAGCTGTGTATCTTACATGGGGAATTTAGCTATAACAATTTATTTTTCTTCACCATTATCTTTATTTTATCCCATTATTGTGCCAGCACAGATTATTTCTTTCTTAACTCAGAAAAAAAGAATCGTCACACTTATAAATTTGTAAATATTTTCTTGAAACAAGAGATAATGTTTTTATTATTAGAGGTAAATGCGTTGTCAAAGAAATTATGACACACAGTAACTCCGACATGCATAATCATGCAGTTCGTGCTAGCATACATCAAGGATAAAACATGTTATTGTATCTCTAGTCACGTGACGTTATGAGGCACATGCAATTGAGCCCACGTTAGCAGAGTAGAGTGATATGGCTGGTTACAACGCACAAAACAGCCCAAGTGGCTGGTTACAACGCAAAAAAGTGTCCAAGTGGCTGGTTACAACGCAAAAAAAGTCCAAGTGGCTGGTTACAACGCACAAAAATGATCAAGTGGCTGGTTACAACGCAAAAAGGCCCTAGTGATATAAATTATCTGTTGATTTGCATGCCACGACTGTCAAACATTCAAGGTGAGCGTGCCATTGGCATGCTAAATACAGGAACGTCGGTCACTGACGTTGCCACGGTTATGGGATGTAGTCGACGGACTATCCATGATCTTCACACACGTCTCCAACAAACTGGCACCTCAGCAGACCGACCTCAATCGGGTAGACCACGTGTGACGACACATGCAGAAGACCGACAAATCGTCTTACCTCATTTTTATAATCGATTTCTCGCATTAGGTTTAGTGGTATAGGGTCGCATTAGGTTTAGCCGTATAGGGTCGCATTAGGTTTAGCGGTATAGGGTCAGGTTAGGTTTAGCGGTATAGGGCCGGGTTAGGTTTATCGGTATAGGGTCGGGTTAGGTTAAGCCTATAAATAGGGTTGGGTTAAGTTTAGTGGTATAGGGTCGGGTTAAGTTTAGCGGTATAGGGTAGGTTTAAGTTTAGCGTAATAGGGTCGGATTTAGTGTTATAGGGCCAGGTTTAGCGTTATAGGGCCAGGTTTAGCGTTATAGGGCCAGGTTATGGGGTTAGGTTTAGCGTTATGGGGTTAGGTTTTGCCTTATGGGGTTAGGTTTTGCGTTATGGGGTTAGGTTTAGCGTTACATGGTTAGGTTTAGCGTTATAGAGTTAGGTTTAGCGTTATAGGGTTAGGCTAGTTTTTTTTAAGGTTAGTTTTAATATTAACCCTGACCCAGACCTAAAAATTAATGTATATCTTACATGAGTGATAGGTCTGTATTTTAAAGAAATAAAACAGTTCTGTATTTAAAAAATAAACAAATAAATAAACCAGATTTAACGTCTTATCCGAGGGTATTTCACCTGTATGAAGATGGAATGAGATAGTTGAAGGAGGTCAGATATTGGATTCGAAGAGTTCAGACATTGGATTCGAAGAGGACAGACATTGGATTCGAAGAGGACAGACATTGGATTCGAAGATGACAGTCATTGGATTCGAAGAGGACAGACATTCGATTCGAAGAGGACAGACACGGGATTCGAGGAGGGCAGTCATTGGATTCGAAGAGGACAGCCATTAGATTCGAAGAGGACAGACATTGGATTCGAAGAGGACATTTATTGGATTAGAAGAGGACAGACATTGGATTCGAAGCGTACAGTCATTGGATTCGAAGAGGACAGACATTGGATTCGAAGAGGACAGACATTGGATTCGAAGAGGACTCATTAGATTCGAAGAGGACAGACATTGGATTCGAACAGGACAGTCATTGGATTCGAACAGGACAGTCATTGGATTCAAAGAGGACAGACATTGGATTCGAAGAGGACAGTCATTGGATTCGAGGAGGACAGACATTGGATTCAAAGAGTAGGCCTACAGTCATTGGATTCGAAGAGGACTGACATTGTATTCGAAGAGGACAAACAATGGATTCTAAGAGGACAGACATTGGATTTGAAGATGACAGTCATTGGATTCGAACAGGACAGTCATTGGATTCGAAGAGGACAGACCTTTGATTCGAAGAGGATATTTATTGGATTAGAAGAGGACAGACATTGGATTCGAAAAAGACAGACATTGGATTCGAAGAGGACAGTCATTGGATTTGAAGAGGACAGACATTGGATTCGAAGATGACAGACATTGGATTCGAAGAGGACAGTCATTGGATTCGAAGAGGACAGTCATTGGATTCGAAGAGGAGAGACATTGGATTCGAAGAGGACAGTCATTGGATTCGAACATGACAGAACTTGGATTCGAAGAGGACAGACATTGGATTCAAAGAGGACAGTCACTGGATTCGAAGAGGACAGACATTGGATTCGAAGAGGAAATTTATTGGATTCGAAGAGGACAGACATTGGATTCGAAGAGGACAGTCATTGGATTCGAAGAGGACAGACATTGGATTCGAAGAGGACAGACATTGGATGCGAAGAGGACAGTCATTGGATTCGAACAGGACAGTCATTGGATTCAAAGAGGACAGACATTGGATTGGAAGAGGACACTCATTGGATTCGAGGAGGACAGACATTGGATTCGAAGAGTACAGTCATTGGATTCGAAGAGGACAGACATTGTATTCGAAGAGGACATACATTTGATTCTAAGAGGACAGACATTGGATTCGAAGAGGACAGTCATTGGATTCGAAGAGGACAGTCATTGGATTCGAAGAAGACAGACATTGGATTCAAGGAGGACAGACATTGGATTCGAAGAAGACGGACATTGGATTCGAAGAGGACAGACATTGGATTGGAAGAGGACAGATATTGGATTCGAAGAGGACACACATAAGATTCGAGGATCGACATGGGCTTTGAAAGTTAGTTATCTTTAAAAGTAAGAAGAGGTAAAAAAAAAATACATGTCCTTCCTGCTCTTAGAACGAATAATAATAAAAAGATGGTCCCACGCAACGACGACGATGACGACCACCACCACAAAGCAGCACGACACGACAACAGCAGGATATATATAACATAAAGCAGATTATGGTTTGTTACTAATATTAAATTTGATATCACAATTAAGAACAATCAGTTTACAACCCTAGTGGCTGGCTGGTTACAACGCACGAAAGAGCCCAAGTGGCTGGTTACAACGCAAAAAAGAGCCGAAGTGGCTGGTTACAACGCAAAAAAGAGCCCAAATGGCTGGTTACAACGCAAAAAAGAGCCCAAGTGGCTGGTTACAACGCAAAGAAAGAGCCCAAGTGGCTGGTTACAACGCACAAAAGAGCCCAAGTGGCTGGTTACAACGCACAAAAGAGCCCAAGTGGCTGGTTACAACACAAAAAAGCCCGAGGTCTGGTTAAAACGCTAAACGCCCTACACGCAAACCCTATTTTAACCCTACACGCAAGCCCAATATTAATCCTACACACAAGCCCTCTTTTAACACTATGCTACCCTACATATTAATCAATATGAAATACTAAAAGATAACAGAACTAAAAGATAACAACACTTAACACCCAAACACGCGCATACACGCATGCACCAAAGCACGCACAACACGAATGCAGAATGCAGCTTAGACTTAGAAAACTTAGAATTAACCCCGAAAACGTAAACTTAACTTCACAACAAGCGAGCGTCCTCTTCTGTCTTCAGGCCAAGAAGCTCCTCTTGTCATTATTTGCAGAATATAAGCAAATATAAACTGATGGGCGAGTCATTTACTCGATCTTAGGGGGGGTTTACGTTTTGGCAATTAGGCATTCAAGCACAATATTACACCACGGTGACATAGATTCAAATATCTTTACCTAGTCAGGTACAATATCCAGCTGTTCTATAGAAAGCTAGAGCTAGAAGAACTGACCAGCGTAATAGGTTCGGTTTTATAAACACTCATACATAACAAAATATGTGAGTTCAAATCTTTACATACGTGTAAATGTTGCAATTAGTTGCTTAATTATATTGATTTTCAGAGTATTTCTTTTTTTTGTGAAGCCACTGCGGATTTTTTATTTTTTATTTTTTATTTTTTTTCCGTAGGGGAGCGCAAATTGTATCTTACGGATTTATTTCATCTAGTTCAACAACAACGTTTGTCCATTAACAAATGGAAAATATATCCCATTCAATTAGCAGGGGAAAGCAGGAGATAGTGTGTAGATATTTTTCATTCTTGACAATGGTTTTAAAACAAACCGAAATATTTGATCGCCATGTATCCATGTGTATCTTTTATTGGAGCTGTAATATTACTTTACTAAACAGCATGTATAGATAAATCTCTATTTGCCTAAAAATAATAAAATATGTAGCTGATGTTTAAAGACGATAAAAGGTAAAATAATATCTTGGCGACAAACAGTTTTATCTCTTCTGACTGTATACTAGAGTCCGTAGAGTGTCGGGCAGGTGACCCAAAGGTCCACGGCTTTAATCCCGGTGGAGACAAGCAAATATGTTCTCTCTTCATTTATTTAAAAATATATATACAGAGGTTTTCTTCATTTCATTTCATTTCATTTCATTTCATTTAAGTATAGTTTCACGCGCGCCATGGTTTCTATTACGAAGCAGGATTTGTCCTCAGTTTTAACTATTTATTGTCATTTTTAAAACCTTTCGTTGAACCAGTACTATATATATAACAGAACAGATGTGCGTATGAATCCACAGCACTGACGTCACACACATTGTATATATATTTTATTATTTCAATGCTCTTTCAAATGTCTTTAGACAATGCCCATTGAGTGCATACCATCGGTATTTTTTGTTGTATAGACTGATGTGATTTTCTGAACAAACAAACGGAAATGAAAGGATAATTATTTCACTAAAACAGCAAAGCGCTGTATAAGAATTAACTGGAATAAAACAGCTGACAACTGATCCATAATCGATCAAAGAACAAACGAATTTTTGGTGAATTAGCAGATATTATTCGGTTAAGTAAACAGGCAGTTTTTGCCTGTTTGGCTGTCATTGTTAAGGAATCAATATACGATAAAGTTGCAAAAAGGTCATTCGAGAAATAATTTGTACATCCCTGACGTCCGCGGTCTGTCAGGGTCTATCTCGCTGTTTATCGCGCTCTCGGCGACACTAAGCTGCAGGAGTAATTCATATCCATTTCGCTGCGTGACACCGTCTTTGGACAACTTATAACCGCGCCTTACTCAAATACCCCTTCAATAATACATATGAAATTAAAAATTCCACTCGGAAATAGGACTCATGCTGTACTAAAATATAAAATTAAAAAAAAAAAACAAACCCTAAACTGTAACAAAGTTAACAGATGACACAGGTACTCGAGATACTATAACATTCTCAACCGATATTGTATTAACGTGTCTAATAGATGCTGTAATAACACTAAGTCTCAACCCTCTAGTGGTATATACTTCATGTCAACCCCAAATCTCGTACATTTCGAGAACTTCAACGTACAGGATTTAAAGGACAAGGTGACTGCGTTTATATCATTTATCATGTAAATCTCGTATCGATTCGTGTTTCACTTTACATAAACGCGAAAAAAATACGCGAAAAAAATACGCTGAAATATATTGTCCTACTGTTGAGTTTAATCGAGAAATTTGGCAATTGTCTTAAACTAGACAAGTATATACTTTGAATTTACAAAAGTACATACATCCCAACATTCTGTGCAAACAATACACCTTTATGCACTGGCGGCGTTGAGTGGTAATGCAACAGAGGGAGGCATGCACATATGGCTGCCTCTGTCGCCATGTATGGAAATTATCTCACTGCAATTTTACAGTTCTTTGCAACAATATATTTGTACTATGATCAAGTCTTATTGTAGGCCCACATCTTCGAAAAGCTGGGCATGCTCATGTAAACACATGTAGTTTCGATAGAGAGTAGGTGTTTCCATATAAACGAGAATATAAGTAAGGAAGATATCCAAATACAATTTACCCCCGACTGCACAGACGAGCTTGAAATGTTTTTTTCTTTGTTTCCACATACATCTGCAGATAACTTTCCCTGTGACCAACAATTCAAATTAGTTCATAACTGTGGAGTTTCCTTGTGTGTGGGGCTGTCACGTGCTTGATTTGGTAACAAAAGGGTTATTTTAAACGTTATTCGCGGACCTACCTCGAGATTTCATGCGGAGATTCCAGCTCTAAGGTATCACTATGCCACCTTTTCGCTGATTATTCCCTGTTTTACGAGATTTTTATTAACAGAAGTTTACACCATACATTCGCCAAAATTTAATTTACTATCAAGTGTGGAAATGAAATACTTCAAGATTTGCCGAATCAAAACCTTTATAATTCCAAGAAAACTAAAACTTAAAAAAAAACATATAGTTTCGGACTTCCGGGTTGAAGTGAACAATAGAAAAATCGTGATACTACCATCGACAATGGGTGAATTAATTCTCTGCGTGATGGTTATGCTGTGCGGATGGTGTAAATGAAAGAGACTGTTGTAAACTCCTGTTTTGCAATGACTTTGACGTTGAAAATTAACGAATACTAAATATTTCAATCAACAGCGACTGCTGGAGTCACATTAATTCCTCAGTAATGCATCAACAGCATTACAAAGATAGTAGATTAACCGTCACGTCATGTGGGAACAGTCCAAAGCAGATAAAGGCGAGTTTATTCTGAAATAGTTATTTTGGGATAACACTCTTTAAGTTTAAACAGATTCTAGTTCAGAAAATATTGCAGATGGAAACAGCTTTTAATATTGGTTTAACTGTAGAACCGAAACCAAACTAGACATTTTTCCCTCAAAAATTCACCGGAAGTGCATGACCCGTGTGTCGTCTGCTTTTGTGGGAGTTTTGGCGGTGGTATGGTGTATATGTCAATGACTGTGATTGGTTCTTTAGTCTATGATCAGGGCAGTATGTTATTCAGAAGTTATGAGCGGCTGGTTTGCAGCTTCGTACACGAGAAGTAAGGTTTGTACGTTATTTAGTATTTAGTGTTTGCCTTAAACCCAGTAGAGGAATCTCCATTGACGAAGTATAGCTTGGTCATGTCAGCCCTCGCGGTCGTGTGACATTTGTTGTGACGTCACAGGTTGATTGGATGGTCGTGGGTCTAGGCATTGACTCCCTCTCTAGAGAAAGGGGACGCAAGTCTTATATACTAGTACAGAGAATGGGCGGGTTAAATCCCTTTAAACAGTCTTAAGGGATTGAATTATTTATATTGCTGGCGGGGTATGGACAGTGTTAATGACCTAACCGGATGACCAGCCTGTTATGCAATAATTTTTGGCGTTGAAACACTGTCTTGTAAACG
>JAVFBW010118098.1:0-15268 GCA_034783835.1 Mopalia ciliata
TTCCAGTAACACGAAAGTGGGTAGGTAGGTAAGATTTTTTATAATTATTATTATTAGGGGTTTTTTTTTAACTAAAAGCATAAACGCCGTTTTGAAATACTATAACAGAGCATTTTATCAATTTAAGAAAATTGGAATTGTTATTTAAGGCCTTGTTGATATAAATAACCCCTCGCCTTTTAATGAATAAAAAAAAAAAAGTGATAGGGTTATGGGAAACAAATACATTTTCATTGATGGCCAAAGTGAACATTTGAAGCTGACATATATCGCAATATATCTATGCGCTCATCGGAGTTGCCCTGGTGCTAACATCTGTAGAGCAAATGATTCAGGGTTGTTGCAACTGTAATAAACTATCGATAATGTAGTAGCAACTGATTCTGTCATAAAAAAAATAGCAGATAATGTACTATGAAACTGATACTGTAATAACTTTTCACTGATACTGTAATTACTGTTCTAACATATGCCATGACAACTTCACCAATAGTATTACACTAACTGTTCGAAAAATATATTATAAACTAGTTGCTACAGTACCTGCTATTACATTTTCGGTTAATTTGATAACTGTATCAATTGTTACTACATTATCAGTAGTTTATGACAGTATATGTCACAACAGGAAAAGTTCGACCACATTATCCATCAATTAGATTATATGTACAATGTAGCTACAAAATGCGTACATGTGAATCGACATACTCCCAACGGAGCCATCGGTCAAACTGAATTTGCACATTTTATTGCAAGTTATGACAAAACAAAAGCCGGATAAGGTAAACTGTATAAAACAATAATCTTATAGCCGCAATATTTTATTATCAAAAAATATATATGCAATTGCATCTTTTCTCTTGAATCGGAAGCCACTTTTATAATCACATTCAAATATTTTTAAAGTCAAATAAAAAAATTAAGCAGATTTACAATAATCTTAGACATTTATTCTCCGATTGGAAACAACTCTGACTTATTGGCGCAGATTTATATAACTGGCGCCCTTTTACATTTATATATATTAAAACCAATTTTTTTACATATGGATATTTTAAAAAATAAATAAATAAATAAGAGTTTTTGATGGAACAGTTACACATATGTATTATACAAGAACGACATAACTAACCTTATGGCATTTTGTAAGCATCAAGTACCATCTAGCTTTTGAACGCAAAATGGGAACTTTGGGATAAACCCGCACCATTACTGTCTTACCAGGCCGTGACGAAGGGGCTTAAAAATGATTCAACGTGTTAGTAGCTTTTTAATCTGTTTGTTCTTTGATTTGGGTGACTGGTATCTTTTATGAGGGCATTGGGTTGATCTACAGCTGAACAACATCAAGCACAGTCCTAGTGTATTTATACAGATGTAATTTGTCTTGCTATGACCGCTCAATTTTCGCCGTTTTAGCGAATATCAGTACATTTAGATATTCAAAATGGTATTTCGTTTACGACCAAGCGATCTGTGCTTAAGGCATGCATGGAGGCAAGGAAATTAAGGAGTTGGTTTCAAAGGCCGAAAACTTGTTTTTAGATAGACAGGGTTACACGACGCCAGTAGGTTTACGTTTTATGCTCGGTCTAAAGTATTTCAAGTGTTGGTTCTAAAAAATTAATAATTGATTGATTGGTCGTTTCGTTTGTTTGACTGATATCTTACGCCCCTTTCCACACCAGTTCATTTACACGGTGCTGCATTCCTAAAGTAATTATCATTAGAACAAACATAACCCGTGGATTGTTTGACTGTTGGGAGGTTATTCTTCATCCCATGGTACCCTCTGGCTTAAGCAGCTCGTTTTGGCCAGTGAGTAGCAATACTGTCTTTACTAAGGACCGGAGAAAGAATAAATTTACTTCTTTACCAAAACAATAGAATTTTATGGTTGTGCTATATATAGTTTCGATTTTGTTGGAAAACACTGCCGTCAAACACTAACAAATAATCCATAAGTTAGGGCCAATTTGGTGCTGGGATTAGTCAGAGGGTTTCCGCAATCTGGAAATGTCTTTTTAATTGGAAAGTGATTCAAGACAAGTCATAGTTAGTGTTAAGGCTCTATTAATCTTGTTGGTCCATTTACTTCATGTTCAAGATTAGGAGCTTTTAGAACAAAGCACTGGTTCTGCTAGCCAAAGGCCCGAGTTTCAATTCCAATGTTTCAATAAACAGTAATCTAATTATCTATAATAGCATTTCAGATAAGCATGTCTAGCACAGAAGTTATCATAATCAGCTCATTTCAACGGAGTGTTTATGTACAAAAACTAAAATTATGATTTAGACATTCGCATCACACCAGATGATTGTACGTACTCATAATCCTGTGTCGTGCTTGATGGCAATTGCTTCCCCATTGTCTGCAATAGCATCCACTATATTGGTATTTTCATTCTTTACAACTACTCTCAAAATTTCCTTCTGTTCAATTGTTTCTTCTGATCCCAGTCTCGATTCTTCGTTGATATCTCCAGGGGCGCTTGCACTACACTGTCGGGAGACAGGGTCGTTGGATAAATCGCCTCCTTTGCTGTCGGCATTTTCCATCAAGCGAGATTCTAATTGCATTTTTCTATTTTCAATATCTCTCATGTCCACCGATGAAATTTCAGATCGTGCCGTTGGAGCTCTAGCTGTACAACCAGTTTCTAAGACATCTTCTTCGACCTCGTCAATTCTTTCAGCAGCCTTGACACTGACGGCACTTTTGTTACCAAGATCTCGTTTTCCTTGGAAACGTTGCCCACCTAGAAGTCCACCGTGTTTTTCAAGAGACGTAGGAGAACCGATTACAAAAAATTCGTCGCTGACTTCATGGGCACCTATGTCCGAATGTTTGGCACTAGAAAGACGCGACGTTGGATTCTGCAAGTCACCCATGAGTTTTAGCAAGACTGTCTCAGCCCATGGAGCTGGAAGCGAAACTACCCCACGTGGTATATGAGCTATTCTCTGCTTCGAATTCGTGTTGTAGCGATTAAAGCTAAGGTAACTATTCACATTGGAGAACTCATATCGACGAAGATCTTTATTGACACTTTCTGTTTCTAATTTTCTCATCGTATTTGTGACCCCTTCTCCATATCGAGAAGGCTGAGGCACACTTTCTCGTGAAGCAGGCATAAATGATTTCTTAATTTTCAAACAGTCTTGAAGTTCATGGGATCTGGTAACGTCGGTAAACGAACCGTCATTGAAACTAGATCTGGGGAACCGCGTTCGTTTTCGTGGTGAACGAAGGTAAGGGAAACAACTGTTGTCAAGAATTGTAGAATCATAAAAATAAAAATTGTCACTTTGATTCCCAGCATACTTTTGCCCTGTCAACTCTAAGGACGTGAGCGTAGCGGATCGAAGAGAGTCAGAAGTTTTCATGGCAGAAGATGGTGCAGTAGAAGGCGGAGGTACGGTTGTCGAAAGAGATGTTGAACTTGCACCATTAAGAACATCTCTTGGGTTCGATGACGATTTGGCCATCCGCAGCAGCTGGCCATCGGAGCTGTAATTATCATGTTCAAACACGGCGTGAATGCCATGACCGAAAGGTGAGTGTTCTGTGCCAGTTTTGAGACTAATGCCATGACTCACACGGTACAAGTCTCTGGGAGTGGTTTTATAGCTACCAGCACGAAACGGCTTCGGGATCGCTGTGCCGGGTTTTCGGATATTTCCATTCTGACTAGTAACACTTTTTCCATTCAGAACAAAGTTTACTTTTTTAACTGTGTCATCCCCTGGATGAATGTTTGGGGAATCCATCGAAGATAATCCAATATTGGCTTCCCTTATCTTTGAAAAGAATTCCATTCTCTTCGCTATAGGAGTTGATGGATATTGCTGCCGCCTGAGGTCCTTATTAAAACCCTGCTTTGGGGAGTTTCGGGGTGCGAGTATTCTGTCAGACCGCCTCGACGGTTGTTCTCTATCAAAGTGGCATCCAGGGGCAGACCCGCCTTGAACAAGCAGTCTGTCAATCACGGTGGCCATGTTTTAAAAACTAATCTTTTAACGAAAATTATCAATCATGCGCAACTGATAGGCGATATTAAACAAACATTCTCTGTGTCACCCAAATTCCTGTCTGAACAAATATTCTTTTGAAAATGCAGCAGGCGAAGTTTCCACTAGACAGAGAATATTTTAATGTCATCGTCGTATTGACAAGGTCATTTTGTGTGGCACGTACGTCTTGTAATCAGACATATGTTGACTTATTGTTCAGCGGTTGTGAGCTGTGTATTTCAACCTCCACTCAACTCTATAAGACCTGCAGACCTGGCGTGTGTCTCTGTGAACTGTGCTGTCATAGGTATATAATAAAGCTGTCTTCTACCTGTCGGACCTGATCAAAAGAAAAGAAAGTTACCGTTGGAATTTCGTCATATACCACGTTAATGTTTTTCATGTTTGTAAATCATGATTATGTTCTTTATAAATATGAAGTATATTAATATGTATGTACATACGTGGATAAATGCAAGTTGTCCTAACATTTGGCTTTGAAGTGGGCGAAACAAATCAAAATTAAATACTTAAAGCGATACTCAAGTCAGCAATAAAATGCATATACGTAAAACGGGCATCATTTCTTGTGTTCAATTATGTTTTGTAAATTTCTAATTGAGTTATATCAATTTTATACCTGTATCTTAAACAATGGGTAATACACAAACTACAGTTAAATTTATCCATCCGGCCATGTATAGGTATTTTAATTATTAAGCAGAAGAGCTCCACAAATATTAACCAATCAAATATTTTTCTTTTCAAAATAGGTGCCTACGTCACGAGACATGTAGAGACTGTCTAAATCTTTGACAGTTGACCAATATGGCGTAAGACCACTATTATTAACTTCCGTTTTGTCAGCCTCGAATATAGTTCTTAATAAAAATGATGTGTAGTCTGCTTTATTTATTCTGGGCCTGGGAATTTGTTTTTTGTGGACTATTTGGTATAGATGTTAAGTAATTAAGTGGAGGTTTCTGGTCAGTGTAATATTATAATCTCAATAGGTCAAATTTAGTGTGTTTATCACCATTTAATGGAGGGGTGATTGGGTTGTTGTTTACTTTCCGAGCCGGCTTGACATCACCTATGGCCGTCCAGCGTCTTTAACTCAAGATTTTGCCGGTCATCACCAGTGGAGATTTGAACTGGAAACTCCAAAAGGACCGATTAAAGTATGTGCTAGAGGTTTTCGGTCAACGAAAGTTTGGAGGGAGCTGTGGTGCCTAACGTTAACATTACGGTTTATGGTGGTCTTGTACCATACAGGTCATTGGTTGGCACATGCTATTAACCCGTAACACACAAGAGTGCTAGTTAATCAAGAAACGATAAATCGATGCCATATTTAAGTATATTTAATGGTAACCTTTCGTGGAATATAGGGGTCATATCAGCTCGGAGTATCGCTTTAATTAGTGTGCAAATAAGTCGAAGGAAGTATCGAAGATACATAAATGTTTATTGGGCATGTTGGAACACCCCTCGCCCATTTCCGTACCGTAAATAATCTCGGGCGAAATATGCGTTTTTTTAATATAAATCTGCGGAGTTGATTTCCACGCATGTGCACAATTCATCCGGTGGTTAACATAACGCGTTTTCGTGAAATATTACTGCTTTTATTCACCTCCGAGATAACTGTACCGGTGCGGAAAGGATGTTCCGACATGTTACTTATGGATGATCTATCATTAACCCACCCAATCAGATTGAAGTTTTCCTAGAATTAGATAGAGGCGGTTTAAACATAGGATGACAACTAAGTGACATGCAATATACAGGCAGGATCTAAGTCCCACTAACGAGCCCTGGCATCATTTCACCCACGTCAATTGACAGTGTCGCTACGCTTGTTTGTTGTCGACTTTAATGTGTAAACGGCTTTCTGATTGGCTCCTTGTTTCTACAAAAGACGAATTAAATTTTAGCCTCGAGTTGCTGCAAGGAAATTTATGTGGAAGTCTAGTCTTACACATTTTGACGGCGCGCATCGACCACCATAATACGGAGGCTGCATGTGCCATCCAAATTAAACAAAAAAATAACTAACACATTTTGACACGTGCAATGGAAAGTTGTTCGCGGCTGCTTTGCTGTTGTTAGAAAGATCTATAGCCGATGGTGTATAGGTATAATTTTTATTTTTGATTTTCATACCATTATCTCTTATTCATATATTTGCCTTGCTATTGGACAAAGTAAAGCAGTTTAATTAAATAGAACCGGTATATTGACCTATTGAAGCATGCATATTCTATCCTTTGCAAATACTCATTATACAACAATTCGATTGTCAATTGTAGGTAAATATTCGGTAGTATGTGTTCGTTACAATATTTCATATACATGCATTCTTTGCTATGAACTATGTATGTTTGAAATTTGGGCCTGTATCTGACCGAATGATGAAAGGCAAATCAATAAAATTACAAATAATACAAATTAAGTAAAACATAGTTATAAATGAATTAATAATAATATAGCTGAAAAGAAATCAAATACGGTTAAACTCAGTCAAGTCAACGTAGCAAGTGGATATGGCAATAATAGGGCCTACGTTGACTTTGTGACAATGACGTGTAGAATAAATGTATGTTATTCACATTGTTATCAAAGGTAAATATCACGTTTCACGTCGAACTTAAGCAAGTATGATGTCACCATCAGGAGGGAATTGGTTAATTGGCCACAACAAAAACCGTGTATATTAAATGGAAAGACCAGTGATTGTAGGCAAGCTTTCATGGTTTTCTTCATCACGATATATGACAGTGTTTTCTTTTGCTCAAATTCAGCATAACGGCGAGCAAATATCTTCATATATCAGACGTGATGTCAGCTTTTTACAAACACAACGATTTTAAAATTATGTTAAATAGAGGCATTTTTTGCTGGTAATATTTAACTGTTTTAAACCTTTTTACCACAACCCATACAACAAATTCTATAGCATTTTGAACAAAACCCTACATAATTTCTCTATGCAATCCTATGGGATCCCATAAGATCCAATATATATGTTTTTCTACAGAATCCAGAAGGATTTTATAATTATCTTATAGGATCCTATAGGATAGCCAAAATCATGTAGGATTTTACTGTAACGGACACAATATCTACATACACCATGCATCACATTTCAACAGCTGACATCAATACAAACATTTAAAAGTAATCGGTCTCCGTCATTCGAATTTTGAGATAAATAAAATGCAAACAAATATCTTTAATACTAGACGAGGGAACCTTGTCAACAGTGGTTTGTGTTCCATCCTGTTTAAGCTGACGGTCTTGGTAATTATTTTACAACACGTTTGTATTAGAAGCCCCGTTTTAAAACTTCAGCTGATACCAATAGCAGAAGTCTAGGAAACGCCCTATTCAGTAGTGTGTACGACACTGAGCACAAAGAAACAATTCCGTCTACATAACTAAATAGTGCGTTTCATACTTCTAGTTAATGGACTTCTGATAACATTGTAATTATAACATATCCGTTAATCGACAATGTTTTCGTTATTTGGGATAACACTTTCTTAGTTTGAACACGTGCCTGACATGTCCCAGGGGCGTGGGTTCGATAACTGGGCGGGTTTCAACCTGCAAAATGTTCTGAACTAGAATCTGTTCAAACTAAGTTAGAGTTATCCCAAATAACGAAAATACTGTAAATATTAACTTTTCAAAAGAACAAAAACCTTTCATATCCGTTTATTTACAATGACTGTATATAAGCAAACTGAGACTAAAAAGAGTTTTATATATCTTATTCATGAATTTCATGATTGATAACTTCTTTAATTATATATTGATTGATTGGTTGATTTATCGATTAGTGTGTAATGCTGTGCTTAAAAATATTTCACTTATATGACGATGATGCATTCCAGCGGTAACGAAGACATCATTGAGCTCGCAAATAATGCATTTAACCAGAGGTTGACAGGCTATATGTTGATAACGTCGGAAGATTGTAATGAATAACTTAATTACTTTAACTCTTATTCAAAAGCGATATTTTTTAATCAATATATAAAGAAACACGATCGTCTGCCTTGTAAATGGCTTGTAACATAGTAAATACAATATTACTGTTTATGTTTTTTCGTATATATAAAGTGTGTTATTTTTATGTTGTCAATAACATGTTTTATTTACAAGCCGGCCAACCGCTTTAAACAATTTATCAATACGAACAGTATTTTTGTTAATTTGAAAATATAGTAATTATTGGATGTGTATTTTACTCACCGTTATTGGTCCTATTTGAAGTCAAAGAAACTTAACATCCGTGTTTACTGAACAGATTGGCCATAGTGCCCATAGCTACATCTGCTTGATTCCCACACTGATCGCATTGGCGCAGTTAACCCCAACATTAGCATATGGGGTTTAGTTTGTGCTTGAACAATACTATATAACAACCCCACTTAACGCTTTAATACGCATATATCCGTAGGTTAATAGACAAAAGACTGCCATATTGTCCGAGTCGTTTAACTGAGATTTTGGTGGGCGTATATGGAAGACGTGGTCTGTTACATTTTTGTAGCCTGTTTTGTTTGTTCCTAGCTTTAGATCTTGTGCATACGCAGAATTATTTCATGAAGTATTGTTTTCTCGGATTATAGCGTACGATGCAACTTCCAGCCAGCATTATCACCGAAATAAGGAACCATCCTCAACGGAAACTACCAACGATTACAAATCAATAGAACAACAAAACAAAAAAACTGATGCATAACTATAATTGCACACTATCTATCGTATCATTTAACGTTTCAGCAAAAATTATAAATGGTTATTTCGAATGCTTTCGTTTGTTTCCAATGTTTGTTTTTCATGTTTCTCACTGATTTCAGTTTTAGTTAAAATTATTTTAAATAAACGATTTATAGTAGCATTGTTTGTTACTATGCTCTGATTCCAGCCCGTCTTACCTGGTTTCGTGTTGGCTTACCACATCTTCTCTAACCAAGGGTTACTAATTACTATTCTGAGCTACTCTGCATGTCAACCCTTAGACTAGGTTTCCAAGAAATTGATTGGGTGCGTAGGAACTTCTACGCATCCAATCAGATGTTGTCTTATTAGAAGACTTGACTAGAGCTATTTACGGCGAATGTAACAGTTAACCGCGGGAGTTAACTAGAAACTTGCTCGTTTTATCTGCCAGATGGCGTATCTGAAACTATCATTGTACAATAATTATCTACCAAGGGTTGAAATGCAGAGTAGCTTTGAATATAGTAACCCATGGCTAGGGAAGATGGGCTTACCACGAACCATTACCTGGTCGGAGTTGTTAATATTAAATAAGAGAAATAGCATTGATAACGGTGTTATATACAAGCAAAATATTTTGGGTAAAAAAAAAAAAAAAATCAGCTATGCCACTCTGATCTTCCGTAGACAGAGCCAAAATGATCATTTACATGGTTCGTTGATTCTGATGCTATGTTGAAAAATCTGAAACATGATCCTGCTTTAACAGTTAATGCTATAGAGCAGTTGACATCAAATCCCTATACGAATTGCTTCAGTAATCATAAACAGTACTGTTTTAAAGCAAGCAATTGAATTGTCGATTGCAGTTATGAGGTGGATTAGGAGCGCATGTTTATTGAGGTTAAGTTGTTTAATAACCTGAGTTAAAGTGTATGAATATACATGCGTCCTGTTGAGTGTTATAGGCCAACTGTCTGGTATTAAGTAATCATCCGATATTTCATTTTTACAGGCATTTAGAAGTTGGGTTTAAACATATACACAAGCAAGACTATTATGGAGTACAACTTCCGTTTATTAAGGTTGCGGCGTTTCGGTACAGATGTTGGGTTGATAAAGGTGCTAGGATCTGTACCAAAACGTCGCAACCTTAATAAACAGGGGATGTAATCCATAATAGTCTTGCTTGTGTACATCAGATATTTGTTCCTCACATTTATGTTCGAGTCTGTGGACATGTTGTTGGCATTGCTTTTCTTGCACTGAGTAACCCAGTAGAAATTCCTCTCAAAAACGATCGAGTTAACTACAATACGAATTCCTAAGCTTCTGCACCTAACATTAACTTCGGCTCTCATACCGAGGCTCTCTTGTGAAATCAGAAAAGTGAGAAAAAAAAAACCTTAGCACTATTTTCATTTCTAGAACATAAGATGATTCTTCGATTTTAATTAATCTATATCCTTGTGTCATTGTGATTGCTTTAAGAAAAATATTCATACCCTGTTTTCTCTATCTGTTTACATATCAATTGAATAAAAAGCAGGCATCCATATGTTTGTTTTAACAAAACAAATCGGATTTGTTTCCCCTTAAGCAAGAAAGGTTATTCATGAGTCAGATATATCAAGTTAACTTTTTAAGTAATATTTAAATAATTCCTAGAGTATTTGTACATAAAGTTAAATATGTTGACCTTGAATCAATGTCAGACAAAAATTCTGAATAAGTCTTCACTCATTTAACAAATACTTAACTTAACAAAAATCGTCTCTAACAAATATAAAGATTTATATATATATTTTTCTATAGTGTAATGTCTTCCAAAGTAGTAATATTTAAATGTCAATTTATTTGAAGATTCATTTAAATAAAGATAGTAAGCCTACATTTGAAAGAGTCAAACACCCTATTTAGTCATGCCCAAACGAAAGCTCTACAAATGGTTTCTCGCTGCTTCATTTGACTTTCCCAACTGGATTGTTTCAAGGCGATACGACATCTAGCCTACGATACCAGTTCGACGGGATAGGTGCCATATAATGTTAGTAGAAAACATACACTGACAGGAATCGGAATATTGTCACGCGATCATCGCTTGGTCACGTATTGTCATACGGACTATTTTACGTTATATTTAAGGACTTGAGTAAATATTATTGGTTACATCTATTACATAGAGTGACAGATATGAAGCAATTTTTTTTAACAATAATTTATAATTTCCTATACAGGTGTTTGTTGGTCAAAGCGATAATAAATTTAATCCTCTATTCGATGACGTCATGCCACGATGAAGGTCTGTTTGAAATCCACTATTAAATATTAAATCTGGCATTGGTGAGTAATAGTCTTTCGCTTAGCTGGCCGCAGAACGATTTGTTTCGTTGTTAATCTGCTGGACGTGTTGAAACTAGGTCACGCATGTGCATTGAGTCGACTTCAACAGACAATCGCAATGCTGGTTGTAGTCATGCTGTCACTGGCTTCAATGGGGCTAACGGTTTTGCAATCTCTCACGAAGGAAAAAAAAAATCTCAATTTAAAAATGTTTAGGTCTGATTCAAGTCATGTCGCACAAGACTGTCGGATTATATATATATTGCAAGAAAGTTGTCTTTATCTACATTAAAAAAGATATATTGTAATATGATATTTTGATGTTGTTTGTTGAACGTGTTACATGTATGCCATTTATAATTGTCTCGAGACAGGTAATTTAAGTATGTAGTGACAAGCCAAGTGTGGGGTATAGAGATAGTCAAAGGTAGATTTACAATTGAACCTTGTCCAAACAATAAGGTCATCTGTCAAGTGAAACCTCAATATTATAAAGCAAAATATACTCAAATAATTTTGGATACGGATTCTTAAGCATGGACAATAACTGCCCGTAAATAGTCCGTAAACACTGCGCACGACATTGGCAAAACACGCCATTGTTGCTATACAAAAGCCTTCGAAATGTGATTTCGATATACTTCAAGCGATTGTCTTGTCAACGTGAGATAGTGTTATTAAAATACCAAGGCTTGTATGTATGAATTAAGCCTCCACTGAAAGTGGTCAATTTCAGCACAGATATATACCAGCCAGTTAGGCTTATACACGACTTATTCGGGGTATTTCTTCTATATGAGATCGAGCCGTGGATTGTCGCTGCAAATAACATTTATGCAAAACTTTGCGATTGAAGCTAGTTTTAAAGAAGGAGTGTTTCAGGAATGCGATTTGCGATCATTGCGACACACATATTTAATCCGCAGATTTCGGTTAGCAATGTTTAAGCTGCAGCATTACTAGGATCAAGTTGTGTACTGTGGGTGTTTTAAGCTGTGTTTTTGTTATTTTCAAGAATTGTGCGTGGCTCTCCAATTCGTAGCTCAATGCTGTAACAACCCTAAACTTACAAACAAGATATAACAGTCAGAGACATTCCACGCAAACTTTGACACAAAATTCTTGCTGGGATACAGATTTTTCAACAGAACAATGTTCGACAGTTTTTGCTGATTAATAACTCAGTAACAATAACAGGGAAATTACACATGCGTATCCTGCCCAGATTAAAACGTTAATACCGCCTTGATCAAGCGATTAGAAGGATTATCGTGAATACAGGTAACTCGCTACACAGACATTTAACACTTCTCAGTGTACATTGAGTTTGAATCAAGTACATATCGATACATTGTATGTGGAAATACAAACATTCGGTCTTTTTGTGACCTAATAGTTACTGCAAAGGATGTATGTTAGATTTTAAGTGAAAGAAAATCAAATGAAGCGACAACCTCAAATGTCGGATTTGCGAATGGATTTGAATGTCCAATGCAGTCTCGAGGGTAGTAAAGGAGTTGTTTTCAAAGCAAATCATGAGCCCCAATCACGTCAGCCCAGTCACCTTGCGTTCTGGTGCGACTCCGGATTTGTGCCCTTCAGGAAGAGGATTGTGGCTGATCCGTACCCATGGCACCATAGGAAAGTGACCAACAGTAGCCAGTTGACCTCTGATTCCAAGGGTAAATGGTACACATCACAGAAGAACGCTTGGAAACTCTGTAATGGATGCAGACAAGGTATAGAAGATGCTAGAGATCCGGTGTACTTATTTTCGACTACAGGACAAGCCGATGGAAAAGATTTTGCTAAACTACCCAAGAACGTATCTCAACGTCCAAATACTGTTGCAAGCTCTCACTGTATTACTGCATTCCCCAGTGTAGAAGAAAATGGTTACAGACGAGTCTACACGGCAGTCCAACGAAGTAAAACGGAGCAGGTCAGAGCCAGACGTGCATGCCTAGTTGGGGAAGGTTTCAGCAATTGGTTGTCCAAGGGAGTAGCGTCTTCCATGGCTGTGAAACAATTACTCCCTTCTAAATCTACTGTTTTGCAAGGCTCGCCGAATACCAGCATACGAGGCAGCCATGATATTGGCGTTAGACTTCCACATGGACAAGAAAAGTTACCAAATCATATTGACAGACCAATGAAGAGGGAAGGTGGACATTACAGACCATTTTCAAGAACTGTTGTAAAAACGCCAGAAATTTCTTTGGACGATTCATCAGTAAACTTTCGCAAAGACCAAAGATCAGCAGAGACGTTTAAGCAGATTATGAACTTCGAAAGAACACCTACAATGCACAATCGGCCCACGCCAACACGGGAAACATCTGTTCGTTTGTTTCATACCAAAAGCACCGTTAACTTTTTACATTTTGACGACACGCACACACACTTACTGCAATCAGTGATTGACGTGAACCAACCTCCTTCTAGCATGTCCTCAGCCAGGACAGCAATAAGCATTATGGAACGGGAAGATGGCTTAGAACATTGTTCCACAAACAAATCGTGAGCGTCATATTCTTACATCACGCTCACATCGAATGTTCTATTTCCTATTTTTATTTTGGATGTAAGAAAGGTTCTTTCATGATAATATATTGATAAATCTATTATTTGATCATTCTTTCAATTGTTATACTTGTTATTTAAATTAATTTGTTATGAAGCAACATTTGTCAAATGAGTATAACACTATTTAACAATCGCGTGGAAAAGCGATGCTGCGTTTTGACTGCGAAGTATTCTCTGGAAATAATGCTTTGCAATAGGTAAGATAATGGTTATTTACATCTCACTGTTGTTTAAACACTTATTAAATGTCTAACAATGCATAGTAAACAAAGGCTGATTGTTAGCAATATAGGGTATATCTTTGTTTTGGGGTTTTCAAAAGTGAGACGCAAGAAGTAAAAACCTAAGACCCTAGCCATCAAGGGCTAGGCCGAAGTGTCAATAAAACGCCGGACAGATGCCTGGCACACAACAAACACTTATACCAAGGATTAAATCACGCTTCTTACATTAAACACCCCATTGAATAGCAGGCATTTCGTGTTGGTTCAAACATTCATGTTGAGTCATGCGGAATAAGCACTGATTAAAACAGTCGTCGTCTTGCCTCCGTGATCGTGCGTATAGAATGTTTAGTTAAACCAGAGTGTTTCGTGGAGACGCCATGGAGAGACTAAAGGAATGATCGATTCATTGATGGATTGGTTGATTGAATAAAGGAATAATTTAATGATTGATTTATAGATTGTCTGATTGATTGATTGATCCTGCCTTTTGTCTCGTGTTATTTTGCCAGTGTTTTGTATAAAGATCAACAGTGCAACATACTAAGCATTTATTGATTGATCGATCGGTGGATTGATTAGTTGAATAATTGATTGGCGTATTGATCCATTGATTGATTTATTGAATAAAGAAATGATCGATCGATTGATTAATTTAATGATTGATTGAATAAAAGAATGATTGATTGATTAATCGGCCGATTGGTTGATTGATGATCGATTGATTTATTGATTGATGAGTGGATTGATTGTTTGATTGATTCAGTGAATAAATGAATGGTCGATTGATTGGTTGATTGAATAAAGGAATGATCGATTGATTGATTGATCTAATAAAGGAATGATCGATTGGTTAATTGATTCAGGTCTACATTGAATGATATATTTGATATATTTTAATTAACTTTATATACTGCTTAACAACTTTTTATTATTGTTACACTTGATGCCACTGAGGCAGAATAGGATAAACCTGTGTCGCCACAAGGAAGTACAAATTAGTAATGTAAATTGTTACCTAAGATTCGGTATGATAGCCTTGAAATAAGATTTACATCGACAGCTTTGCATAGGTCTTCTAAAACTAATGACCATTTATGAGTGATGTATAAGTGCTTTATAGTGTTGTTACGATTATAGCCACCGTGGCAGAATAGTATAAAACTGTGTCACCACAAGGACTAACACGTTTAATATCATCTGGAAAATAAATTAATACAAAGTATAACTTGAATTCGCATCACCGGACTTGGGAGAGTTGAGTCAGCTGAAGTTGGTGGTTTACTATACAAGTACAAGAGATCCATGAATGGATCTTGACGCCCACACTGTTAAGATAGTTTGAAGAGAAGAGTCTAAGAGGGGAC
>JAVFBW010118109.1:0-15266 GCA_034783835.1 Mopalia ciliata
AAAATCAGAAATAGTTTTTTTGAGGCCGGCCATAGCGGCCTATCGATTTCCAACTTTCACCATGGGTTTAGATAGGGAGGGCGTAGGGCTAAGACGGAGGAATTCAGTTAGCCCTATATATTGTTCTACCCCGCCCATAGCCTTTCAACAAATCGAAGGTGAGGTATTGCTTTCAATAAAATTGAATAAATAACAAGCTGCACTAGGATAGATACTACAAATCAAATCTATTGTATAACAATAGCTTTTCCATTCAACATATTAATTTTTGTACCTGCTGAGAGCACTACCAGTAATTATATGACCGATTTTATTATCAATGTGGCGGGGCCCACGAAAGTTCCCCCCCTCCCAACAGCCGGACTTTAAAAGCTTATATTCTGTTCCTAAAACCACTTATATGGACCCTTTTAATATATGAGTATGTATATATATAAATACATCAGGGTTTGGAATATGGGAAAATATTTGCTCAGAAATTTTGGAATCAAGCTTGAATTTGATTAATTAAAAATGTCTTAATTTTGATCTGAAACTGTCAGATTTTGATGGCTATCACTAGCCCTATTTACATCCCTGCACATTATATTTTATCCTGCTGGACCTAACTTTTGGAAATGTTGGAAATACAAGTAGCGAAGATGAATTAAGTGATGTGGAGGACTCCCTTTAATTTCCTGGTACAATTTTTGAACTCATACTTTATTCAGCTGGTACCAGATTCTACTTAATAATTATTTTTCGAAATGGTTTATGTTGATTGCTTAGTAGGCCTATATTCTGAGCAACTATTCCAGAAGCATTGCAAAAATTATTTTGATAGGTGTAGTACAATGCAGAGTCACCTAGCTGCAGTAGTGATGATTTTTTAAAGTATTTGTATTAAATTATATTATTTGAAACGTATTGATGTATTTTCATGAAATGTATCAACATATTCTTCAAGTAATTTGTTTTTTATTTTTAGATGAAGACAGCAGTGATGAGGCAGCTGGTGATAGAACACCTCAGGATAATTCCTATTTTCCAATTCCAAACAAAACCATGTTTCTTCTCTGCACGCTGATGTACTCCCAGCCCCAGACATTGGTATTTATATTTCTCTTGGAGTTGGAAATACATGTTGAAAAGTTGATATTAAAATACAGGTATAAAGAAATCTGATTTATGAATATTTCAGTATTTTCTTGGTTAGACTGTCATTTTTTTTTTATAAACCTTTAGGTTAAATGTTGTTATAATTCAACTGTGTTTTTTTTATCCCATACATGCCTAAATTCTGTTTCTTTTGTTTTGCAGTCAGACAGGACAGTACAGTATATTTTATATATAATGAGTGAGTTAGGTGTGAAGGATGTGCCTTCTTTGAAAACTCTGAAGAAATATAGGTTCACTGAATGGGATGACATGATCAAATGAATGTATACATATTTATTTTTATTATTTGGGAAATGATTTTAAACAAACTTCATGTTCTGTGCCTCTTTCTTACTTACAGGTATCTGCAACAGCATGAAACAGGTTTAATTAAGGAACAGGCTGATGGATCAAAGTGGCTATCCACTCTCCTTTCACCATCAGCAGATTTTAAAGGCAGACACTTTTGTACAGGACAGTTTGTAAGATGGGAAGGCAATGTTGGGAAATTGAAACAGTTTTATGAGCAGGTAAATTTTAGTTGTCTTATCATTCTGTAAAGAAAGAACTGTTGATAGGCTATATACCATCACAATTAGGTGATGTTTAACACACATGATGGTCACATGTTAAAGTATCTTACAACTGGGTGTCCCAATGAGGCAATTGTTCACTTTAGGGTGTCCATTTGTGTATTGAGTAAAATATTTTGTAAGTTGTTTTATAGAGTATACATATCGTACACCTATGTTCTTATACTTGTTGTTTATTACATCTAATATTAAAAAAAGCCCTTATATTTTTTTTTTCCACATTTTCACAAAAATTAACTTTGTTGATTGTTGATACATGTACATGCATATAAAAATTGTGATACTACATGTAGCAAAAAATAAAGCATGAAAATCGAAGAAAATCTAGCACTAAGCAATATTTAATATATCAATTTACTGTAGCTTTAAGCCATTTGTATATGTGCATTTGTTCTTTGACATATGTGCAGATTTGTTGAATCCAAAGTGTTCAATGAAGAAGATCTCCAGAAATTAAGATTCTAGGTGCAGGCTCACCTTCAACTTATAGAGGATCATTATCTAAAACTGCATCGAAAACAGAAGTCCCATACATCTTTGCACGTGGTCAGTTACACATTATTTTATCTCTCCTACACAATTGTGTACCTTAAGAGCACAAATTGTAAGAACAGATTTTTATACCATGAAGGCGGCAAACATGTACATCCCTCTGTGTTTGTGTTGATTATACATGTACACTTAAAGGACACATTTAACCCAATCTTTATGAAGTATAGTGGAATGAATCTGGAGTCACCTCTACAGGTATGAATGCACCAGGGCGACATGAAGCTCCTTCCAACCACCCGTGTTAAATCTGTAAAAGATGCATCTAGCCTACTTGACCAATATGCTTTATAATTCTTCACTGAACGGACATGGGCCTACTGGTTATATTCAGTTAAGCCTATACTTGATCAGTAAACTAATTATCATTAATTTTATTTTATTTCTGAAAACAGGTGCATGACATAATAATAAACCGTTGACCCATGGTTGCCTATAAAGAAGACACCTTTGAAAAAAATCATGGTGCAATGAGAAAGAGTATTTTCTCTCAAATCACCATGCCAGATCACGTGACACGGCATTGTCATTTGCTGCAGAAATGGCTTTGACACATGTGATTACAGGTGGATTTATACAGCATAAAGATAAATGGTATTGGTATAATAGTTAATGAGGGCTTTAATATAGATTGATGGTATGAACAGGGATTGAGCAGTGAATCTATGCCGTAAACATATTCAATGGTGAAAAGAAATTTCCTCTGAATGTATGTTTTATGGTTCAACATTCATGATAGACTACTTTATCCTACACTTTCACCTCATAATTTATGTCTTTTTCTTATTTTGATTTGTACGAATTTCTAAATATTCTTCCAGCTTTGTTTTCCCACTTGAACTATTTTGTTATATTCAGGGTTCATACACCATACTGGTCCTAATTTTCAAGGACTTTTCAAGGACTTTTTTTTATAAAGTCTTGGTCCAATTTCAAGGACTGTTCAAGGCAATAATTAACCAGTCACCATTTGTAAACATTAAATACAATATTAAAACTAATAATTGTTTTAGAATGTTTTTATTAAGCCAGTTATTTATAACAGTGTTTATTTATATTCTCAAGGCTAACATATGTTGTATTGAAGCATGTGAAACTGATATTAATCTACATGTAGTATAATATTTGCAAAGATATTCTGCCACAGGGCAAGAAACACTTCGGGACAAAAGTTACAGACATGTAGCTGCACAACAGTCAAGCAGTCTGAGTCATTAAACATTATATGCTACCTATGCATGACGTTGCACATTCAGTTTAAAGTCGCTTGATCAATCTGACCAGACTCCTGCTGATTAATAGTATGTTTTATATGCACATTTAAGTATTGCAATTTAGCTTGCCAAGGCTTTTAACAGTTCATTTAAACGCTTGTCAGTGTTCTCTTGCTCAACAACCTTATCCTGTGCACTCCTCCTCAAGCTGTTGGATTTAGCAATCCAGGTAACTTGTCCTGTTGATTCAGCTTTGTCTGCAAATTTTTCACTTGTTTTCCTCATGCTTTCAATGTCCTTACTTAGTCTCCTCTTCTTTTCTTTTAGATCATCAATCTTCTCTAGGGTTGATTTTCTTCTTCTGTTTTTCTCCTCCGTTACTTTGGCCTGCCGGGCCTCATCCAGATAAGCCATGTACTGTTGTCTTGCTGATCCAGCTGCCAGCACAAGTGACTTTGTTATTTCAACATTGTTTATACCACCAACAGTATTTATGTGGTCACATATGGTTCTAAGTGACACAAAGGTTTCTTCATTCAGATTTTCAACAACAATTTCTTTGTTTACCGAGAAGCCTCTTTCCACGGAGGCTTGTCCATGTGATAGAAGCATCAGCAAAGTCATAACCTTGGACAGATGCTGGTATGGCTTCATTTCATTTTTTAGAAGCACATCAATTCGGTTTACTGGGTTTCTAGGGTCAAAGTCCCTGTATGTTGAGGGGACTTTTGGGACACATTCTTCTAAGAATTCAGTGAACTCAGCCAAAATGTCATCACAATTGGTTTCCTGGAACCTTTTAGAGTCCATCAGTAGTTTCAAAAGTCGTTTTAGTTTATCTTTGCAAGAATCCTTATTGGAAAGCATATCACAAGGATCAAAACACTTCATATTCCTCACAATGGTTTGTTTGAGCCGACTTTTTTCTTGTAGCTTTTTACTATCGTTATTAGCCCTTCCTTAAAAAACACTCTAAGTTCCAACTCTTGTCTCTCACTTATAGCTTTCTTTCCTTTCAGTCGCTTAATTTCGTGTTCAGCACTAAAGCCAAGGTCTATTTTCTTGGACTCACAGTTCAGCTTTTTGTCAGATACATCCACATTTACAGACTTAAAAGCTGTACTGTTTTCGCATACAACATCTGCTTTGATAAACCTATTCAAGAGGCTTTTCATCAGCTGGAGCAGGTCATCACATAAGAAAGGCATCATGGGCCTGTCTGTCTGGTAGAGAGTGAGAAAAGGATTCAGTGTTTTAGCCACACACAAGAAAGCATATCACTTAACAAGCAACAGGGGGTCATCACATGCCTCTTTGACTGTTTTATATGAATTGGTTAATTAGTTAATCTCTGCCACATAGGCCTACTTCTTGATATTAGGCAATATCTGTATAGCACGTTCAGTTACAGGTAAATTCTCCAGCCACCTTAAAATAAATACAAGCAAAAAACTTACTGTTAGCTTCAGAACAGAAAATTAATACAAAGAAAAAATTAATAACAGAAGGCAACTGGGACACCGATTAAAACTGGGTACTAAATAATACATGTTACGTAGTTACTAACACAAATAGGGAGGAGTTTGTAAAATTGAGTTAGTCACCGTATTTCACCCATATATATTCACTGCAGCGACTTGCCAATGTACTTCCAGCAAGCCCCTTAGCGAGTCCCTAAATATAGGTGCTAAATCAATTAGTGCACTTCTTGACTACAGGTGTTATGTGGTACAGCAGAAAAAGCAGGTGTCATTTTGAGTTTGAAAGTCTGGTACGACAGGACGTCAAAAGATACTTAATTAAGAACATTTACCTGTGCTTGCAAAATTTCAGAGGAAACACATCAGTACTGGTTGTTTTTTGGAAGTCCTCTCTCCAGGCTGGTGTGTCTTTGAATAACCAATACAGTGCTGACGGGAAGCTGTTCACTGAAAAATCTGTTCCAACAAAACCATCTTTAAAAGTCCCATGCAGCACATGAAGACCACAGCTGCCTATATTCAAAAACTCACAACCCCTGTCATTTTGCACTTGATCCTGCAATAGCCTGTGAAACTTCCAATTCACATTGGGACTATCCATTGACACCTGAAGTAACAAGTTGAGATTTACTCCCTGAACACATTTGTTGAAGTTTTGTAACATTGTTTCAGCATCTGCATGCCCCATAAATTGGGATCCAAAATATCTCGTAATTACATGATCACCTGCCCACAGTCTTACATGTATATCCATCTGTTTTGACTTGATGTCCTCATTTGATTTGAATGAGTGGTGGTGTTTAACACAATGCAAGGCCCACAATATTTCTGCGGTTTCCTCACGCACTGCAAAGCTCTGAATGACCGACTGTGCAGCAGCTGAAAATGTGAAAGTAAAGAAAAAAAATTAATTAAAAAAACACAACAATATTAATTGTCTTAGACTTCCATTATATCAATAAATCAACCTATCTGCTAACAAGGGGGAAAGAAATTAAAAAAAAAAAAAAAATTAATTTAATTAATATTTCCATTTTTAAATTAAAGAAATATAGTCTTCAATATCATCAATGTTGTAACCAGCAGTGTAACATTCAATTGTCAAAGTTATATACTTTTATTGTGTCGTCAAATAATACTCTTATGTTACAGTGTAAAAAAACAAAGAAAAAAAAAAAAAAGAAAAAAAAAAAAGTGTTCAAACAAGGGAGACAACTTTTCACCTTGCATTTATAGTGGTCTCCCTTGATCAGTTAACCATAATCTAATATGGGGATCACAAATTTATGTCAAAATGTGAGGACATGTGCATTATCATTTGGGGCACCATTTTAAGATCGATTTAAAAAATTAAGTCTGTCATACATATCTGCGTCGGTGGTGCCTCTACAAATTTATATACAATTGCCTTAGGCCCCGTGAGGGGGCGGGTGGGCCATGGCCCTTCAGAATACTCCCTCGGCTTCCTCGGTCGATCGTGGAAGAGGTTGCTTTCTGTTGCCCTGGTGCTAAAGTGTAATGGGAAGCAGATTTGTTTGTGATGTTCTGTATTTGTGTCCGTCGCCATATAAGTGAAATACCCTTGAGTACGACGTTAGACACCAATCAAACAAACAAACTCTCCTCTTAATTAATTCACCTTGATACAAATACACGCATCACTGTATTCATCAAGGCAAAAGATTTAATTACACTGTGCTGACTTAAAGATTCATTCTAAGTGTTTTTTGTAATATAAATCTATAATTGTAATGCAGCACAAGTTCTGATACAATGATAACTATATTTCATCCTATCAATCAGATAGGTTTGAGGTTTTCAGCCACCACAGATATATGCTTTTTACCAGGTTTCATCTCGGTTGTACCACCTACCACTAGCTGTGTAAGTTCGTCAAATAAGGGAAACGATTAAAAACATGTATACTTTTCTGAAATTGTTTGAATTACAATCAACTGTGCATTATGGCATGACAATATTGTGATGGACTTTTTAAAATCTCTATAAAATTCTATTTGTCGTTATTATCAATGTTTTTTTTTTAGAACTGTTGTCTTATCTGAAGATTTTTATTGTTAAGAAACTGAAAACTTCATATTTGATGAGAGTTAAATGTTAAAATTGTATAAACCAGTTAACAGATAATAATATGCTGTGTTTATGTGTTTTCTGTGGACGTAAAGTGCTGTTTTTGTGATTAGTGCCAAATCAGAAATTAAGAAAATGCAAACTTGTTTACACATAATTGCCAAAAGCTTTTTTGATTGCTAATTAAATGTCAGAATTTTTTTACACTAACCCAATTGTGAGCAGATTTGTCCAGTGAAGTGTCAGTTGACAGCCTAAGAGTTTTGTGTGAAATTGAAATGTGCTTTTATTGTGATTTGTGCAAAATTGGAGAGGCTTTATTTGTTAGTGTTTTAGATTGATATTGCTTCATGCAGCAAATACATTAAACTAAATACTCTTTCTGTTTTTGTGTACATGGATTTTCTTATTTGTTTTCAAATGCACAGAGAACTTAAGAAAGATTTTCCAAACTAGAAAAACACTTCACATTTTTTGGTTGTGCTTGTGTCGAATACTCTTGGAATAAATGTCCACTGCCGTCACATAAGTGAAATAACCCTGAATACGGCATAAAACACAAATCAATCGATCAAATGCAAGAATAGAAAAGAATTAAAATATTTCCTTTTTGCAGGATGTAGAGGTGTAGAAACATTATATGAATAGTGGATGAAAACATAGACTGAATATCTACAACAAGCAAAGAATTTCATTTAGAGCTAAACTGAAACCAAGCAACAAAAATGGAGGAACTAATTGAAATGTAATAGTGACTATTGAATTGCATATTTACCTTATTACAGGATACATCAATCACTGTGCCTGAAATCTCAGTGACAACCATCACCAGTCCCACAGAGGTAGATATACACATAGATGTTCACCTACTAATATTCCTTAACACCACGGCATATTCTCCCTATTCACCACAAAATACCTTTACAGCACTGCGTATTGTCTGGCAAACTTTTGAAGTCTTCCCACTAATATGCCTTTAATAACACTTCCGCATTTTCTCTCTGTTCATTACCAGTCTGTAGCCTTCGCAGTACTGCATATTTTGCCATTCATTTACTAACATGCTTTAACATTAGGGGGGTAACAAGTCATCTATACTATCGTTAAATCTCAATAGAATAGTTGTATCACGATACTGTAAAAACGGATATCATCTTTTAAAATTTGTTTGACCATAGTTTAGGTAGCCCGCGGCCCTGGCTCTGTGGTAATGAGTGCGCTTCCTGAAATGAACCTGTTTCGATTTACTGGTCACAGGATCGAGTCCACCTGACGACCACCAGGTATATGACCGTGTCACATGTTGTGGCTCCGGCAATCACAGGAGGTTTTTTTTTTTTACGAGGTTTCCTCTCGGTTTTCCACCATAATAAGGCTGTGTACAGTGTGAAGTGGACCATCTGTCGTCATTTAAGTGAAATACCCTTGAGTACCATGTTAAAACACCAATCAAACAAACCACAGTTTAGGCTCGCTGCTCTTGTCTACCTTCTTGCACATACTCAGAATGACCCTGTGCTCTGATGGACATACAGGGTTCTTAATTTCTGGTTAAAAGACCAACATGATATTAAACTTAAAGGGTCTGGTATTGAAATTAACTTGAAGTGGGTAATCTTATGCCAGTATTTGAAAATACCAGTGTATCACAGTGGTCTAATGTGAAATGTATTGTATCCCTACATAGGCGTATAGTTACACCATTAGTTTACTCCACCGCATATTTTATTACACCTTAACAACATATTCTCATATTCTCTGTGCTATATTATTCACTCCCTTATATATTTTTAAAAACTAATTGTTCTGTCCACATGCTAATAATATACCCAAACACCACAGTACATATAATTCCCTGTTCAGTTTTAAAGAGAGGCAAAATGCTTAGTCCAAATGGTTTAATTGCAAAACTGTTGTCATTATGATGGCAACAACATGACAATCATGTGATCAATCCTCAACCTTTGAACTGTACCTCTATCTACAGTCTTACTGTAATCACACCATAGCAAATGAGAGTGTGGTTTTTACATGGTTTCCTCTCGGTTCTCCAAACACCACTACAATTAATGGCTTTAATACCCACCCCAACGTTATGGAATATTTTGCGTTAACATTTCTGTTATACCCTATCTCAATAATTATTAATGATAAAGTAAACATTATAATGTTTAAAATGTTTTTAAGATTTTTACTCATGAGATTTTGAAAAAAACACTAATTGCATGGCCCACAGCCGAGGAGTAGTGGTTAGCTTGTTGACTGTCTGATTCTACTTTGAAGGACTGCTTACGGTTTAAAGTCTGTCACTCCGCCTTAGGTCTAAGGCTTTCATGTGGGGGGTTGTCACAAGGCTTCCTCTCAGTTTTCCACCGTACTTCAGCAAGGAACAGTATGAAATTATCAATCCATGGTCAATTAAGTGAAATACCCATAAGTATGACATTATAGCCCAATCAAATAAACAAACTTTATTTCATGCTTCTTTCCAAACTGCAAACATCTTGCTAAGTGCTTCATGTTGTCATATAAACCTAAGTGCTTCAACCTTTTTTTTAAACTCTGTGTTAATTGACATACCTTTTAGATGCTACGCTGCTGCAATTTCCTTAGTTTCTCTTATCAACCTGACGCTCTCTGCCTGATGACAATATGTAGGAAGATGACTGTTCAGAACAAAACATTTACATTTTATTGCTGTGTAAATGTGACTTTTTACAATTGGAGTCCTGCTCTGTCATATCATGTGAAACATCACTCAAACAATCAACAAATCAATGTTATCAGCCCAGCTTCACTTAATTCAGCATTAGGGTCCTGAGTCCTGATCAACTTGGAATCTGAGGTTCAATAATTGTTTTTTTTTTTTCCTCAATATTTATAAATTAAAAAATGTTTCACACATATGTGATTGACACAGGGATATTAATGGATTAAAAAGTGAGCTGTGGGATATGCAGATAAAACATATACATGTATTAAAACTAACAAAATTAATTTTTGCCTGCAGCTCTGCATGTTTTGTGTATGTTAATTTTTAATTAATTTAAATTAATCATATGAAGCATCCCAGTTTTCATTTGATTATTATATCAGCAGTAACATGCATTCTTTAATACAGCTTTCAATTGTTGCATTTTATTTATTGTTAAAATGTCTTTCTTTCTTAGCATGACTGTTTTATATCTTACCAATACTGTTTCTGTCAATTTCAGGTATTTTTTGTAATGTTGTATGACATGTTTCTCTCTGCAATAATTATATTTTTTGTTTGTATTATATTTCTTGTGCTATCTTATACTATTATTTTTTAAATTATAGTCTGTGCCAGACTGTCAGGTGTTGTGGTATGCAGTTTGTATTTATTGTGTGAAATATGGGCATTTGGTTGCTGTTTAAATTTGGAATTACATACTAACATTGCCAGTTATCTTTGGTGTGTATGTGGTTGGATAATCCCACTTATCAGCGACTATGTGCAAATCCTTTGTGTATAGCATCTGATAAAAGAAGGCAAGTTTCCCAAGGATTGCTTGATAAGGGTTTACTTTTAATCATCTGATTAAAATCCTCTCAGCTGTTTCGAGTCTAAATCTTCCTACAGACTTTGGTTAATTTTTGACAGAGTTTTTTTTCTTTCAGATAAACAGGTAAATGGCCACAGCCTTTGAAACGATAGAGGCATTCTGAAATGCCCCAAATGATACGACCTTATTGATTTCCTCAGCAGTTACCCTATTCTTGCGATCCTTGAAACAAACATCGCCTTAAGTCATAAAATGATTTGCTTATAAAAATAACCGCCGATCAGTGAATGTAAGAATTGAATGCTTTTATACTATTCTTTTAACAACAGTAATCTTGAAGCTTATAAATGTATGTGGTGTGATGTATTTGTTATTATTTTTCAATGGCTGGCAATTGTAGTGCAAGATTAAAACTTTGGGGCTAGTTTCCTTGTTATTCTCAGGTGGAACAAAAAAATTTTTGCATAATACTGTCAACACGTACCCCCAACAAACCCCAATGGCCCTGTCTTAGCAGAACTGTTTTTCAGTTAAAATTTTTGTTGTGTAATTCACACAAAATTCATTCAGAAAACTCTGCACACAATACAACACAAAAATTCATATCCGTATTTCTATTAGAAATATAGCTTGACAGCTGCTATGTGTCTCTGATCATTAAAGCTTAATAAACTAAAAAGAATCTAAGGTCCACTTTTGAAATAGCAACTATACAAATAAGAAATAAATATTTGTCAGCCATTATACGAGTTTGGGGCGGTGTTACGTCAAATGATTATAGAAGTGGTTCTTTAGGGCTTCACTAAAACTTGCTAAAATACCATTTGTTGGTCCTCAACAATAAGCTATTTAACTCATGACCAGTGTCACTGCGTCAGAATGCTGGGATGTGTCGGATCATGCTGTGGGAGGGATTGGTTAGGAATCTCACTGTCAGAATACTGGGATGTGTCAGATCATGCTGTGGGAGGGATTGATTAGGAATCTCACTGGGAGTGCTGGCTTGGGGAGATTTTTTACTACAGTATTAGTGTTGAGCTACAGTATGGGCCTTTCTTAACCTAAGTCCTGGGATATTTTGCCAAATTACTCATCGTAGATATACATGTTTCCCCTTATTACTGAAAATGAAAACTGAAAAAATGGCATGGAAATACAACAAGTTGAAATCATCTTATGGAAAAATGTCAAGTGTTTCAAGCAAACTCACCCTGTCTGACTTAGCATTGGAGCCATTTGGAGGAAAATGAATTGTTCAATACATTAATACTCCCTGGATTTATCAGCATAGCTATTACTGTTTTGGGGGGAATACCATTGCACATGGCGTGAAACACCAATCAATTAATCAAAGTGACATCATGACCCATTAGAGATTAAAATGTGTTTGTTGTAAGGTGACACTTCCCCCCTCCATATGAGTTAATTGAAACAAAAAAAAAAGATGCATATGTTTCACCATACATGTAGGTCCTCTGCACTGGCTAGATATGTTTAAGTGAAAGCTAGTTTATAAATGCAATCACACAAGTTATAACATTGCTTTGTCACTTGTACTTAGCTGCTGTTTAAGCTGGACTATAATTATCATTTTATTTTAATATGATTTGGGGCTTTGAGCTTTGCTAGTTATTTAGATGTCTTGATTGGTGTTATATAAGGTGGTTTAAGCAATGGTGCAGGAATGTGATTTTATATGGTTTAAGGTGTCGGGTATTTAACAAAGCTTTAAGTTTTTTTTTTTCAGCTGGTAAAAGTTTACCAATAACAGGTTTTAAATAAGGTTGGTAGAGGTTAAAGCTTCTCTGAAAAAGTCCTTTCAATTTGTACCATTACACAGGGCAGTGTAAATTCTTCTAAGGAAGTCAGTGAGACAGTTATTGTTCCTCCCAACTTAGAGAGCTCCACTCCAATTGTGGATGAGAAAAAGGTGAATAAAGTAAAGTCGCCGCCTCCCAGGAGCAAATTTTTCTCTCGAGAGCGCAGCATGTCATATAGGGAGAAAAAGTCAAGAAAAGGGTCAAAAGTGCATCAGACGGGAAGGCGATACAGTACTGGCGGGACAGACATTTTGGTTAGTCATGCGACAGGCTTTTGATAAGGGATTCTTCCATGTCCTAATCCTGGGTTGATAGCTGTAGTGTGTAGCTTTATTACTAATCTTGTGATTAGCTATGATTTGACCTAATCACCAGTTCACATCAACTTCATCAAAGCTTACGCCTTTAATAAAGAATTACCAGCAAACTTTACCTAACAAAAACTGTCAATAACTGCCTTTTGTGTTTAATGTCTAAATTAACTTGTGTCTAGTCAATGTTGCAGTGTACATGTATTAGAAAAGGAAAGTCCATGTGTAGCTTGAACATTAAATTTCCAATGCTTTTCTATTGCATGTTGTTGTTGTAATTTTCAATGAAAAACAAGCTTAAAAAAGCTATAAGTTTTTTTTTTTTTGCACCATTAAATTTATATGATGAGGCGCTTAAACTAACAACTGATTAATTTCCTAACTCCTGCCTAATTTTTAGACGGATTATGAGATTATGGATGTAGCTGTTGCGGTAAGTCGTTTCATTGGCTGGCCAAAGCTCATTCCCATGGTTACCGTCTCACAGTCACTGAGTTTTTTCAAATCATTTGACCTGTTTAACTGTGTGTTGTAAATTAATTGGTGTCGGCATTATTGCCCAAGATCACTTTTTATTATCACATGCCCCACAAATACATGTTTATGTTATTTATACCCTTTTCATTTTTGTCTTTTCCTAACCTAGTCTGTATTTTTTGGGCTTTAAAAAAATCTAAAAAACCAAACATTTTATTTTCTATGATTGGATGAATAGTTCAGATGTGAAAATTTTAACCAATCAACAATCAGTTATTTTACCTAGGTGAAGGGCGTTTTTTATGATTTTATGATTAATATTATATTTGAATTGATTTTTCTGCTTTCCCCAAACTCTAATGTCTTGATATTAGATGACCAGCACAAATGTCCACATTTGAGAGGACTGAAACTGCAGAGTAAAATTTAGATTCCTGTGAGAACATGCTTCAAGCTTAGTTACTACATGGAGCAGTCTGATATGAAATTCATTTTCGCTTGGGTTTCACAAGATGAACTCTTGGTTGTTTTTGCACTGTAAATTCAATAGTTGGTTTGAACTCTTCCTGTTGCCCTGGTGCCCTCAGATCTAAGATAACCCTACCGACCCTTCAAAAACTGAAAATTTTTGGTCGGTGATTTTATTTGTTTTTTTTTTGTTGGTTTTTTTTTTTGTTTACATTTTAAGAGAAACATATTATTATGAAAGCCAAACCTTACCCGAGATTCAATGATTTTCTTCAAATGTTTTCCAATCGCCCTTGTCATATAAAGTGGATAAAAGTTATCAATCTCTAACAGAGTTGTCGCTCTTGCCTGACATATTGGCTGACATATTGCCGAGTTGGGTTGTTAAAACACCATTCAAACAAATGTGCTTAACAGGGATAAAGAAATGTTTTTCATGGGTTTGTTACCTGAGACACAGATAACCTGGTCTGTTTGTGATGATTTTTTACCGTCCAGTCTTGTCAGAGTTTGTTACCAGTGAAGCTCAACCTTGGGCTGGCACAGCATCATAAATGAAATAACATTGAGTTTCAGAATTTAATCCCAATCAAAGAAACAAATGATGTTAATTTGCACATGATGTCATTAAACCTACCTTAATACATATTTTGGAGCGTTTTTGTACAGATAATTTATAACCAATACTCAAACATGCCAAACATCAGATACAACGCAAAAGATAGATATTCAAAAGTTGAATTCTAAATACATAGAGGCAAAAATATCAGGAAAGGCAACAAACAGAAAATACTGTAACAGAATTGTTTAAAATAAAAAAAATCATCATTCTTGTTAGAAAATACTCAGAAATGTTTTAAGCAAGAAAAAACATAATTCTGTTTGCTGGTGTGTATCATATTACAGCTAATTATACCTCTAAATTCATGAGCCATCATGTGAGGCAAGTAAAAAATTACAAAAATTGGTCTCGCTGAGGTTTATAAGCTTTTCCTCCGCTTTGGTCATTTATTCCGCTTTTTACCACTTAAAACCTAATTATCAAGCCCTTAGTCACCTTTATCACTTATGTTAGAAATTCAATTTTTACAACACAGACTGACTCTTTTTTTTGTTTATTATTGGAGGATTTTGTTTTTGTTTTCGTTCTGATGGAATCTCACAATATGTCGTTTGCAACACCAGGGATGAGTGTGTGGAAGTCTTGTTGATGTTGTCTATTTGTCTTTTTATAATAACTTTTCCTATACTTTTGCTGGCATTTTAATGAAAATGACATGATTTAACATTGTATGTGTTCTGTGTTTTAACCTGCTTATTGTCTTGTAAGATAAAAAGAGATAAACTTATGAAAACATTGATGATGTTATAAATAATCTAATTGAACCTGAATCATAACATGTTCAGTGTTGAGGTTTAAACCAGTTTGTGAAAGAGATTATATGACTTCACTTTCAACATTCAATGATAAGACAGGATAGTCCTTATTTTCTTGAGCAAGATCCCAGTTATTGTAAACAAAATTATAAACTTGTCAGTATTTTCGTTATTTTTGGATAACACTTTCTTAGTTTGAACAGATTCTAGTTCAGAAAATTGTG
>JAVFBW010118120.1:0-15264 GCA_034783835.1 Mopalia ciliata
TTTCCCAATTGAAAAAAAAATAGCCTTTTCCGTTTTTTTTTCTTTTTTTTTTTTTACACCAAATTTTTTGGGGGTAGTTAAGGTTACAGGAAACAAACAAATAAATTATTATGGATAGCCTTAGCACCAAGCAAAACTAAATAACAGTGACACATTATTTAATTTTTGTATTAGTTTTAAATTGTCTCAAAAATTAAGACGAGTCACTTATTTTCATGGATACGTGTATATAAGCTTAGTTCAAATAAATTTATGCATTCAGTCAATTTAGTCTTATATGTTGTGCCCATTCTACAGGTTAATCTTAGAGAAAGTACTTGATCAAAAGTCCATTCCAAAGGTACCTTGCAGCTGTAGGTATGAGCTGAGAAATTTATATCATTCTTATGCTTGATCCGTTTTAAAGTTTGTCCTTCAAACAGTGGATATTTGAATCTCCAAGAACTCCTCTTATGTCTTCCATGTAATATTAGGTACTGGCCTGGCATTTAAATGTTTACCATCCGGTCCAATTTATTTATAAATTTAACTACCCTTGTCTCTACCATCGCAGAACCCGATATATTTAAAGGGGGCAGGGGCGACACAAAACTATCCAGTGAATGTCACTGGGGTTTTGGACTTTTCAACCTGCAACTGAAGTGTTGCTGAAAACCAAATTTCTAGCTGATGCAGAAAAGCTTTGCACATCTTGATGGTCTTGAAGATGGATTTGATTTGCTTGGGTGATCCAATAGTGTTGTCCTTGTGACCTTGATGTTGTGCCGTGCCCTTGGGCAGAACAATTAAGCAACTTGGATTCCGTAGTATGAGGGCTATAGACTGATAACCAGAAATTCTGCAACTTTAAAGTCTCCAAAATGTCATCTGCTAAAAAAGAGGAAACAGAAGTAAGTCATATAAAAAAGTAATTTCTAATCTATTATTGGTAATTATTTTTTTTGTACAACAGAAGCTTCAACAGGTAAGAGTATCACATGACATTATGTGGATATAAAGGTTATTCAACGAGAGCTAGTGTGGTAACATGAAATAGTCATGACATCATACCTATAAAATTAGGAAATTAAGCAGAGTGGTTTTCCAAATATTGTGCAAATATAACTTTTGAGGGCGTAATACTTGATATTGTGGCATTTAGTCTGTTTAACAGACGGTGTCAGTGATTGAACACAAAACATTGGATTGGAAGGGCCACTACAGCACTGACTGAGCTACAGGGGCTCACGATGACATTAATAGAATATTTTGCTTATATTAAGGCCTTCTGTAAAGTGCAGTTTGTTTGAAGAGTGGCAATGTTGACTTTACTTACATGTAACACTAGACTCCGAGATATATTAACTTTCCAACATTATGGGAAAGCTTGGTTGTGCTACATACATGTAGTGTCGATAATTGTTGGGATACACCGCCATCATATAAGTAAAATACCCTTTTAAAGTAAGACATAAAACACCAATCAGATTCAAACAATCTGTCTATTAATCAGCTTACTATATAAACATGTATTATGAATTAGTTTCTCAAAATATATTTTGCATATCATAATGATCAAATATTACATGTGCTTATTAAAATCTTAATAATTAAAAATTTGTAGTTTTATGTTTAAGCACAGTGACTCAGATTATTTTAAAGGGATGTTGATTCCAATTGCAGACATTGTGTTTTGACTTGATACTGGATGAAAATTAACTTTTCAAAAGAGATACATGATATTTAGTTCATAATTGCATCACCATGGCTAATTATTGGAAAGTTGAAGTACACCATCATCATGAATCAGTAATAATATTTTTTTAAAATATAAAACAGTGGAAATAAATTTAATAAAGAATAAATAAGAAAATAATATATAAGTAAATATATATATGGAAAAGAAAAAAGAAATAAAAGTTACCAGTAACCCACGTTTTTCCAACCCAAGACTACAGTCCCTCTTAGTCTAAATGTAAGTTAGTAATTTAATAAATACTGAGGGAAACTGTCTGGTGTCCATGTGCGTGGAGGAACCTACCTAAGTAAAGGCAGGTGGTTGTTGGTACGTTATATTAGCAACTGGAGTACTTGACTGCGGGGTCATGGGATTTTTAGTATACGTGGCTTCAGTTCCTGTTGTACAGGTGACTCCTTAGCAAAATTTGAAGTCCTGGAAAGAAACAACAGACCTGTACCGTACAAAAGTACTTCTCCAAAATAACTTAACCCAGATGTTGAGTGTTTACAATTTTACATAAAGGCCACTTTTCTGCAGAATTTTTAGCATTTTTCCTCAGCTGAGCAATGTTGGGATGCTGCCAAGCAAGTGTATTCATATACTTAGAAATAAATTGTGCAAATCTCCAACATTCCTTGTAAATAATTTGAATATATGGTGGGCTTTTATGGATCAAGAGCTGTGGCTTAATAGTGTGTCTGTACATGCAGCATGTATTTCACACTGAACAGATAATACGCTTCTGTCACCAATAGCAAATGTCACTAATAATATTATGGGATGTGTGATGATTTTAAGTGGGAATCTGGGTTTACTTTTAGTACTGGCACTATTGCCAAAGGAATAAGATTTGTAAGGTTCTTTAGAATGATAAAAACATCTTGTTTATTTATGGAATAGCAGAAAAACCAGTAAACCAGTTAGTTTGTCTAAGAGGATAATGAGTTCTTCAAGTTGGTACAAGTATTTTATTGAAAACTCATATTGAAATTATTGAGGGAATAGGATTGCTTTGCTTCTCATCTGAAAGAAATTTACTTCTGACATCTCTTAAATGTATTATATAGTCATACACGCTTTTTTAGACAACCAAAATGCTGCATGTTTTTATGCAATAAACTGATCTGTTTGAAAAACCATGCTGATGGAATGGGAAGTAGGTTATCTCCCTTTATTCTGCATTGCGTTCAATGTGTTGACTTTGTTACCAATCGATCCATCTGTATGGCTTGCAATAGTAAACAATGTCAACTCACAAGATTTCTTGATAAAAAAAACCAAAACAAAAACGATGAGCTGCCTTTCTTATTAAAATCAGATAAAACATTTATTTTTTTAAAGCTGAGAGACTTTGTGATATGCCAAACTTTTTAGCGACCAAACTTTGGTATTTACCGGCCTGAAGTGCCTTGATGACTTGAACATTGGCTTCCAAAGGTAAATCTTTGCATTGGGACATGTTTAGGTGAACAACAACTCCCATTTTAATGATCCTGGACTGCTTTGGCAGATGTTTTCCTTAGTTTGTGAGTTAAGCCACTATATGTAGCTGAAAGCCAATGTAATACATCTGTGTTAAGTTTGGTTTTTTTTAGCTGAAATTTGATTTTAATCACAACATTTTAGGCTTTGCTGTAGTACAGGCTTCTCTTGTTTTCTTTTTTTCTCTGAAATTTTACAAACATGTTGTCATACGATAATTGAATGTTGGAATTGTAAAAACCACAATGGTGCTGTGCTTATATCTGATTTAATCCCTTAAACGATATGCATATAAGCGGAGTCTTTTAATATGGAGTTAGATTTGAAATGTTATTGTATTTTGAACTTCTATATTAATGCGAGTTATTCGTTTAACTGACCTGCGTATAACCCTGCCCGACTGTAGCTGCCTTCTTGGGTCTTTGTTGCCTGATGCATTTATGTTCTCTTATAATTCCTGTTTCTAGTGTCTTTCTTTTAAAGCAAAGGTAGCTTACGCCACACAAGCATGTCATTATCATGACGCCTAGCAGTGAAGGCTCCATGTCACCATGACGATTATTTACACATAGGAAATATGGAGGCATGCTTTGTTAAACATTCTAGGTTCAAGGGATCCAGTCCGCCTGTCGACCATCAGTTTTATGAGCGAGTTACATGTACATGTTGTGGCTCCTGCAATCCCAGGAATGGTTTTTACGAGGTTTCCTCTCACAATAAGTCTAGGTGCAGTGTGAAGTAGACAGTCCAACGTCATATAACAAATACCCTTGAGTACAACATTAAACCCCAATCAAACAAACAAACAAAGAAGACTGAAATCTGGCATCAAACATAAACAATTTCCACTCACCCCTGGAAAAAACACTAATTTCTCACTGGACCCTACATACGATGAATACGGCTGATCAGAAATGGCAGTCAGCATGCGCTGACTTGATTGTCTGGCTGATAATAGTGTAATAATATTTTAATCTTGTTTTCTAAAATAGACCAGAATATTTTTGGGTTTGTGTTTATGAATTGATATTAATTTCTGACATGGGGGGACATAACCATCTAGAAGTATTCCTCCAGTGGGTTTAGGGTGAACCCCTATCACGCACATTAATTTCACCATTTGGTTAGTTTTAGGGTTAGGTTAAGGGTTAGGTTTAGTACTACCCCTAACCCAGAACTAAAAACCAGAAATATCATGTATGTACATGACTTTGATAAACAGTTACTTCTTTACACTCTTTGAGGGTAAACTTCCAAGGCAAGGAACCGGCTGTTCACATATAGCAGAATACAACAACAACAACAAACAGGTAACGATGTTATCCATCAAATATACAAAAACAGTTTTTGAATAAATTCAACATTTTTTTATTTTCTGCTAAAACTGCTTATAGCGCCAGTTGCTTTTAGCGCCAAGCAACTGTTTTTAGTTGTACGCTGTAATATATAAATCATTGATAAAAAAAAAGCATTTGAAAATCTACTAAAAAACTGGACTACATCAAAATCGGCAACACACAGGGGTGTTTCTGAGGCCACCTTCACTTGCAAATCTCATAAAACATCATGTACATTTTATGAGTTAGTTTTAACTTAAATATGCAATAAATTAAACTTTTCTCAGTTTAAGTTCGCCAGCCATCGGAATGGGATAAAAAAATTTTTTTTAATTTTGTATGCCTCATGATTTCCTGTGAGAGTGATGCAGCATTGAGTCTCATTTTACCTCATAAAACAATCTTGATTAGGACACAAAAATGTAGACTCATGTCCTTGTCATTGCTTGGGTGCTTTTCAAAAAAATTTATGAAGGCAGAGCAACAAGTAGACGATCCATTGTTAAACCCAGGTGAATGCACTGTTTAACCCTTATCAATCAAGCTAAATATCTTTAAGATAGACTTGAGGAAGAGATATATTTTCCATTTCACTGTCTTTGTATGGATAAGATACTTGCTGCTTAAAGGTGTAACATTCTAAAATCACAGAGTACTTCTCTTGATTGAATCTGTTAGCATGTTTGTTTACAGACATCATGACATTTAGCCTGGCTTGAAGAGATATTAAATAAAAACAGGAATGAGGTTAAGTTGTAGACATCTTTATGACAAATAAAGTAGTGTTAGAGAGATGAAGCATTAGATTACTATTTATGCTAGCCTGGGTTTCTGCTATGATAACTAACCAGGGTATGTTTTATACAGATTATTTATGGCCCAGTAATAGGCAGACTGTTCTCTTTGAATACACCCTCTAGTATACACTGGCACACAGTGCAAGACAGACTAAACAATGAGCTGATATCTAAATATTTAATTTGATGCAAATATAGTTACTAAAAAAAATAACGTATGAATGAATGAGATCTTTATTTATAGAAGGTGAAACTCAATCATATTAACAAGTTGCTCTTCCTTGAGGCCTTCTGCAACATTATTTTACATAACATCTCTAATAGCAATTTTCCTAAGTAACATTTTTATTTTTTATTTTTTTAAATAATTTTTCTGTTTGTTTGTGTACATGTATGTATGTATGTATCACACTCTGAGAGGCAGACTGAAAAATGAGACAATATTTAAACAATTATTTTAATATAAATAAAGCATAGAAAAATTAAATACAAGAAAAAAGTCACTGGGGCAAATTTACAAGTACCTGTATCCTGGAAGCCTGTCCCTATACATGTACTGCAGTTAAGGAAGACTTTATTTCTAGATAGCACTGATCAAATGTTTTATTTTAAGTTTGAAAAATCAGAAAACAAAACACTATGTTGCCTCAAATTGAATGCTTTAAGGACTTTGATTTGTACGTTGAGAAACGTTATAAATAGATGTCCTGAGCACTAGTTTTCTGCAATTCGGAGCACGTGATTTCAGTTACTTGCCATAGGATGTCCCCAATCATCCAGAGCACTAGCTTTCAGAAATTCTGAGCACTTGATTTCAGTTACTTGCCAGGATGTCTCCACCCATCATGATCCAGAGCACTAGCTTTCAGCAATTCTGAGCACTTGATTTCAGTTACTTGCCATAGGATGTCCCCACCCATCCAGAGCACTAACCTGAAGAAGAGAAATTTTGTTCTTTTGTTTTTAATGTATAATTCTTGGAACTCCAATGCATCCTGAATATTTTACCCTGAATGAGCACTAAATTGTTCAAGTGATGTATAAAATTGAAAGAAAAAAAAAAGAGAATTAATTTTTTCCATAATTTTGTTTTTTCTTCAGTTTATTGTGACACCTGTCACTCCTGATGAACTACCCACGAATGACGGTGAGAAAAGTCCAAGTAGTGATAAAGAGATCCCTGTGTTTGAAGAGCTCAATAATGACAGTGAAAATACAGACTCTTACAACCAAAACAGCATTACCTATTTACTGGCTAATAGGTTCAGAGTGAGTACACAGTGTTTATTTTTGCAGAGGAGTTACTCGGACCAATTTGATTATGAAAAAATGATACAGTATTTCAATCCTAAATAAATATCTGTTTTTTAAATATATTTCTAAAAATAAATCACACTGGCACAGGGAGGTAGCTTTATTCCAAGTGATCAATCATCTTATGTTCTAGATAACTCTCAGAGACAAGTTTCTTAATAAACCTAATCTCAAGTTGTGTTATGGGTATTAACCTACAGACATCTCCAGAGAAGGTAATGACCATAGGTGTATAAAATATTGTTAAATGTAGCGAACAAGATGTTCAATATGGGTTCAGAATGAATCAGACTAAATATTAGTATCTCAGAGATATGGATTAACTGATGAATATGTCTGTTAAAAAGAATGAGTGTCTGGTATAGAGGGAAGTTCTGACTTAACTAGTACCTAGGTCCTTCAGATTTTTTTAATCTCTTGTACATGTATGCTAAAATGTTTCTTGGTGATAGAAGAGAAGATTTCGATATTCCTGTAAAAGGAGACAAGAAAACTGGTTGGTCATATTGGAAAACTAATGCAACTAAAGGTTATTATTTGACAAAACAGTTATAAATATAGCTTTCAAGATCAAGATTTATTGGCTGAAAAAGTAAAAGCTTTATTCGGGTATAATAGTGTTAGATTCACTTTTGCAGAAGTAGAAAACAAGAAAAATATGTTACCCAGGTGGGTTTAACAGACTACCTTCAATTCACAAAGCCGACGCATGGTCTATGCATTACCCACATCATTTGGGTAATGATCATAATAAAAGGTGCAAGCAGTGATCGCCGGCGTTCCAGTTTCAAGCTAAGTCACCATTTCCGGTGATTATTTAAATTGTACTTAGTTCTTTGAAACATTTATGATGCATTTTAGCTCAGTTAGTTTGACAGATTGCTCAACAGAAGGATGAAGAACAGTTGGCTGTCAGGTTTGCTGGCTTTATTAGCAGTGTTGGAGGCATACATGTAAAAAGCCAGCAGACAAAATGAAATGTGAAAAATATTGAAACAAAAAGAATCATTTAAGTTGTGCAACTATAGCACTGTTCCTGAGCCTAAAACCAGTATAGGAAATGCTGGCAATGAATAATGATAGAACATTGTACATGTTGTTCATGATTTTAAAAAATGATATGTGTATTAAACACATATGTGCCTAAATTCCAATTCTGAAATATCTCCAATAAATCATCTAATGTAAATACATTTTAAAATTATGTCTTCAACTTTTCGTTAATATGACTTTAAATAAAATCTGAAACCTCATCCATTGGTACCATTAATATGAAAGCTTAATCCGATTGACGGAAGGTCTATATTGTATACTTTACCAGTAATAAGCAGTCTTCTTGTTGCTTCCAGATGATGGAACGAATAGACAATTATGTTTGACAAATTTCTTTTTCATATTTCTCTGCTAATATATCACACAGTGACAAACATTTAGTTCAAAAAAATGTATTTTAAGAAATAAGAAAGGGTGTATTGTCCATTTTATTTTTTATTGGCTTTATACACAGTCTTACACACAGTCAATACTTCTCTGAATCGTTGTAAAATGGTCCCCTAATTCGAAAGGGGCTCTTTCCTTCAAGATATCACAACATGTTTTAAAACCTATAGGTGATTTCTGTCATATCAGATTCCAGTCAATAACTTCAGTCAGTAAAAAAAAATCTATTAATTTGCTTGTTTATACTTCACATAATGGTAATATGCCAGTTTTTAGAATGGATTTTTTTCTTTGAAAGCTTCTCTATGTAGGCTGATTAAGAGTGGCAATGAAGAGATCAAGATCATCTCTGGAATACTGCCAGATGTCATTCAAATATCTAAGATACAACAGGAGACGCTTAGCACACTTTCCAAGGGCTTATAATTCTCATTCTGCCAAAAAAAATGGAAGCAAAGTTAGGGCTACACCTTTTACCCATAGCACAACCCTTAAGTTGTTGGTATATTTGGTCTCAAAATCATTACATTTCAAGCTGATTTCCAACAGTTTCAATATCTCAGTAGTTGGAAGACAGGGGTCAGAATTATGAACGCAAGCATTTTCAACAGAACGGTTTCTTGCCCCAATGTAGATATTTGTCTACAAAGATTCTACATAAAGTGTAACTACATGTAATATGACGTCTTTATCAACCTGAATTTCAGATAACTTAATCAAAAACTATTCAGTATTTTTAACAAAACTGGGATGCCTGTTACCGATTTGAAGTTCCATATGTATGTGTTATAAGCAACCAGAAAGGCAGTACAGAACACTGATCTGGGTCTGATGAATTGGGGATAGGAACCTGGAGGTTGTATTCTAAACACTCCTCTCATTCAACAGCCTACATGTAGGCAACGGGTTGTCCACCCAACCTTTGGACACCCTGAATTGGCACAAGTTTATTTCTTTTGGTGGTGTCAGCACTTTCTTGTCCTGTTAACTTCCGCTGACTAACCTTCTATTTAGCCTTGAGCCTTAATAAGAAAGAGTTATCTCAAAATAACAAAAGATATCGTTAATATTTACTTTCTAAATGACATGGCCCGCGGCCGTGGCTTAGTGGTAAAGTGTTTGCTTACTAAACTGAACCTGCTTCGATGTACCGTTACTAGATCGAGTCCGCCTGTCGACCATCAGGTATATGAGTGAGGCACATGGTGTGGCTCCGGCAATTGTGAGGGTGGTTTTTACCCTCTCGGTTTTCCACTGTAATAAGGCTAGGTGCAGTGTGAAGTGGACAATCCGTCATCATATAAGTGAAATACCCTTGAGCACGATGTTAAACGCCAATCAAACAAACAAAATAACAATCTAAATGACACGAAAATCAATAACTGAAAATGTGGCATAACATTAATATAAGTTAAGGGTATTGAAATTCCTGTGATTAAACAAATAAACAAACAATGCATGGTGTCATTGTTCATTATCAGTGCACAATAGCTAAAAGTATGTTAACACAAAATTAATAAAATAAGAACTAAACAATTTAAGAGTAATTGACAACTTCTGTTTACATATAGCTCTGGTGGTAGAGTGTTGGGCCTGTTACCCAGAGGTCAGAGGTTCAAATCCTGCTTGAGGCAAGCACATTTTTTACTTTACTAGATTCAATATATAAACAGTATATGTACTAAAGTGACTGTGTAGAATATAACTGGGGATCCCCTGAATGCTTTTCTACTAAACTGGTTAAATCTCCCATGATAGTTGTAAGGCAGAGGTGTTTCATGCCTAGTTATGCATTATTGATAAGAGAGTTCATCCATTCAGTGACCTAATTGATGCATTGTGGGTAACTGCCTTATAAATGGCTTGTGCAGATCCCATGAAGCCTCAAGTTTAACACTTGATCAATTGTCCATATGTTTTCTAAGCGGGAAGTTTTTGGGGAGGAGTGTTGGGTTTTGGGACTTACAAACACTAGATGTTCCAAAATTCCAAACAGAAAATAAGTAGAGGTTGAATATTTAACAACCTGATTCTAAAAATGTATGTATTTATGTTTTAAAATCGGAAACCAAATTGAAAAAAAATTGAAAAGAAGAGTTCAAGTTGCGCCTAATCCGCAAATGAATGTACCTTTATTACATGTATACTTAATTTATTCCTTAAAATCCATGACAATATGGAAACGGAATTAAAAGAAGTAGCTCAAACAATATATCATAAACTGAATAGAAATTGGAAAAATTGCTTGATGATCTGCATATGAAATCAAGTCATTCAGAGAAATAATATTTGTCATTTTTCTCCTTGCTAGGAAGGCCAGTCTCATGATTTGGCTTCGTGTGTTATTTTCACTGGGATTCTGCTTGATTTTCCACCGTATTTAAGCAAGGGACTGCGTGAGATGGATAATCCATTGTCATATAAGTGAAATACCCTTAAGTAGGATGTTAAACCCAAATCAAACAAACAAAAACTTGAACATGGCATTAAACTCTCATCAGTCAAGAAACGAATCAATCAGTCTCGGTTGAGGGTCATCAAAAAATTAGACCATTGACAGGTTTTCTTCAAGCCATCATATGAGTGAAGTAACCCTAAGTACAACATTGAACATCAATTATTCAATCAACCAACATCGATCATTCAATCAACCAATTAATCATTCATCGATGCACCCTGTGGTAATGTGCAGTTAATTTCTGGGTGACGGGGCTCTGTGGCTAAGGGCAGTTTGTTTGAAGAGTAGTAATGCTGTCTTTACTTAGTGCTGGGGGGAGATTAAAGTTCATCAGTATTAGAACACTTCACAGTTTATGGTTGGTCTAATTTCAAATATTATTGGAATACAACATTAGCGTGTAATAAGTGATATATCTTTAAACAGGGCGTTAAACACCAATCAATCGATCGATCAATCAATCAATCAATCAATCAATCTAGATGGTATGATCTGTCCAATGAACCAGCACTTCTATTACATGGGCTTTTTTTTTAAATTCAAAAGAATTTTGTAGGAAATATTTTTGTGCTGCATGTATTAGAGGTATTAGTTTTGAGTTCTTCAGGGAAAAATTATCCTCTGCTTCCCTTGACGTCTCACTTATAAAACGCTGAACGAGCTGACTTAATTACAGCCAGCATGACATCAGTTGGTGAATTGGCTTCTGGGATGTGTCGATCAATAAGAAACTTTTCCCTCATGTTTTATTTTGAGGCTGTGTATCAGTGGGGTTTGTTCAGTACAACTACATTAAGCATGAAGTAAACAAACAAATATCTGTGGGCATAGTCAGAGATTATTGTGAATAACGTTAATTGTATCGAAGCAATGCCACAGAAATGTGGGCCTCAGAAATGTAAGATAGTGAAATGTGCGTCAGTGAAATTAACACCATTGAATTCTAAACGGGATTATTTACATGTGACAGAAATTGAACTCGGAGAAGCTGTAAGTGTACATGAATGTTCATGCACAAGACTTTCTAGAGTGAAAACTGGGAGATTGAGCACTGAATTTTATCAAATTATCAGCAAACTTCAGGTAGTGTGCTAATATGTCATTAATGGTGTTATTTTACATTCATAATTTGTTTTTGTAATAGCTGGAACTTGTTGCATAAACCTGTTTCCTGTCTGTAATAGAAGTACAGTGTAACATTTTGATCAAACAACAGGAACCTGTTATTTTGAATGCTTCCTATTCTTGCCTCAGTCTTATTACTATTTGGTAAATGTATTATTGATGTTGATTGAGTTTCCTGTTTGAAGAGTAACAATGCTGTCTTTACTTAGCACTGTATCAGGAAGATTAACTTTTCAATAAAATTAAAACACTTCACATTTTATGATTGTGCTAGTGTCAATTGTTGTCATGTTGGAATACACTATTCTCATATAAGTGAAGTGGCCCGCGGCCGCCGCTTAGTGGTTAGCTAATGCACTTAGCTAACCACCTGTGATATACAGTGTATTCCATTCACGGGATCAAGCTCGGGTAATTTGAATCAGTCAACCTACATCTACACCCATTAGCACCCACTGGGTAATTTGAATCAGTCAACCTACATGTACACCCATTAGCACCCACTAGGTAATTTCAATCAGTCAACCTACATGTACACCCATTAGCACCCACTGGGTAATTTGAATCAGTCAACCCACATGTACACCCATTGGCACCCACTGGGTAATTTGAATCAGTCAACCAACATGTACACCCATTAGCACCCACTGGGTAATTTGAATCAGTCAACCTACATGTACACCCATTTGCACCCACTGGGTAATTAAGGATAGTCCTGATTCATGATAGCATTGGAAGAACCCTAGTTACCTATCAAACACACTAAAGTGTGACCACCTAGTGTTTAGGTACACAACTATCATATACATGGTAAGTAAAATAAGATAAAAATACATGTCAGAAAATTATATTTAGAGTTCACATTGAAGCAAAAATCATCAAACCACAAGGAACCAGCATTATAATTGATTACTCTCATGCATGGTGTTAAAAACCAATGCAATCAAACCTACACTATTTGAGATAAGTTCAGCCCTAATTCCCTTATGTTTCTTTCCAGGATTTGGGGAAGAAAATTCGCCAGTATAGTATAACAAGTGCCGACGAGCCTTTGATTCGCTATCGTAAACGATTAATCTCAAAATATGAGGTAAGTACAATGATAAGTAATGGAAGAGGTACCAGGCCTTAACAAATTGTGATTGTTCACAAAAATTTCAGATAACTGGAGCTGGTTGTTCAAAAGAGTCCTACAAATAACGTACAGTCCTAAAGTTGGACCTGGCTTAAATTCATTAAGTCAATCTTAATTAATCCAAGCATTTAGACTTTTGCTTAAAGTTATTTAAGACAGGTTTTGGCTATGAGCACCTGACATATATACAGGATTGGTCTTCTCAAAAATCCCACAATGCAATAGTTTCTACAATTTGACAACATGTCAGATTGGCACTGATCTCTGCACATTCCACATTTCTTTCGAACGAATACTATGACGTGATCAGAACTGGTAACAAGATTGGTAAGCAACCGAACATGCTGAAATCTGTTCTTCATGACATTATATGGTCACAGGATTCTTGTTATATGTTCTGTCAAACCTGCAAATGTCTTAACTTAAGTTGACTTTGAAACAGTTTTAAACAGGACTGTTTGGTTTTTGGACCAGTTGTAAGATACACCTATGGAAACAAATGCAAACCACAGTTGCGGGAAATCCTATGTATTGGGAGAAATCTAAAAAGAAAAAAAAGAAAATAATTTATTTATTTGTTTTTATTATATGTTTTTTTTTATAAAACCAACTCCAATATTGGTGTCAACCCGAAAAGAGGTTGAATTAATGGCATAAAAGTTAAATCTATAGTACATGATGTTTAAAAAAAAATTCAAACTGTACATATTTCTAGAATCTGGGGAAAAAAATTTAATCTGAAAATTAGTGGTCGCAAGAAATTTTACATTTTTTTCCAGGGGTGGTAAGATAGCTTTGGTGAATTAAGACATGTCTTGAAAGTTAATACACTTCGAAAAACCAATCCTGATCTTGACACTTGTCTTTAAAAAATTAAAAAATGTTGGAGTTGACCTTAACAACTGACCATTTTTTGTTTACAGGCCTGTGAAGTATTTATTTGCTGCTTGTGGTATCAACATGTGTTACTTTATTGTTTGTAAATGTCAGAAATGAATTATAACTCTTTAAATAAAGTATTTGATTTTACTGTGTTATATTTTCATTGTAAATAAGTTTTATTGAATCAGTACGTGACATGGATCAACTTAAAAAATATCAAATGTTTCTTAATTTCAGAGCCAGAATTATGACGATTGTGAAAATCATTTATATGTCCAGGAAATGGAAAAACAGCGACAAAATGTGAGTTTTATTCCCTGCCACACTTTTTCTGGTAAAATGTATCACTCCGGAAGAAATGTTTTTTAAAAAATCATATTTTCAGAGTAACTAAAATATTAATACCAATTTTTATATATATTTTGCATACATTTGCAAGACATTGAAATTCCCCTGTTAAAAATTGAGATTGCCTTATAAAGTTTCCCTAAAACAAAACATTGCAAAATATGGCCTGCAGGACAAAATTGTGAAAATATCTGATAAAATGGTTGAAACATTCCCACCATTTCCATGTAAGATGGATAGGAATGGAGCTTCCTGTTGCTCTGGCGCTCTCAGTGGACACGTGAACCAGATCCGTTTGTTTGTTTGATTGGTGTTTAACGTCGTACTCAAGGGTATTTTGACGACGGACACAAATACAGAACATCACAAACAAATCTGCTTCCCATTACCCTTTAGCTCTGCAAACACCAGGGCAAGAGAAAGCAGCCTCTTTTCTCTCCTCTTACGATCGACCGAAGAAGCAGAGGGAGTATTCTGCAGGGCCATGGCCCGACCGCTCCCTCACAGGGCAGTAATATTATAGGTTTCATTAGTTGATTGGGGTTTAAAGTTGTACTCAAGGGTATTTCACTTATATGACAATGGATTGTTCACTTCACGCTGTACACAGCCTCATTAAGGTGGAAAACTGGTGGGAAACCTTGTTAAAACCACCCCTGCAATTGCCGGAGTCACAACATTTCACTTGCTCATATACCTGATGGTCTACAGGTGAACTTGAGCGATATGATAGGAACAAAGAACAAAACATGCAACCTAAATAAAGAGAATCACTGAAGTCGTAACTACAAATCATAACTACAAATCATAATGAGAATCCCTCTGAGCAACTCAAATGATATCTCTGAATTCGGCTTACATCTGAGAGTTGATGTGACAGTACCATTAGACCCAAGGGGAGGCCGGCCATTGGCCCCTGCTGACTTCACAAGTTTCTCTGTTGATTTGTCATCAAGTAAATCAGACACATTGGATTTTAGTTTCTTTCGATCTGGCTCCAGACGGGAACTGAAAAATTTTGACATACTGTATAAATTTCAATTCACTGTTAAATTTCCCAAAAAATAGAAAAAAATTAGAATTATAGAAAACTCAAGTAGTTTTCAAGAGAATATATGGTAATACTAAACATGATTAAGTTATTGACTGGTTTAAAATAACACATTTTTAATAGATTTGTTTGTTTGTTTGATGTTTAACGTCATACTCAAGGGTATTTCACTTAT
>JAVFBW010118131.1:0-15263 GCA_034783835.1 Mopalia ciliata
ATAAGTGAAATACCCTTTAGTAGGACGTTATACACCAATCAAACAAATCTTTTAAGAACGACAATCGTTTTGAAATAAACCGAAATATTTAATCACCTGGTATCTTTTATTAGAGTTTAAAGTTTACTCTATATAGTACAATGTGATAAAAGTATATATTGCACACATTTTCTTCACAAAGATAAATGGGAGGCTAACAATTTTGTAGAAAGAATGACCCAGGTAGCCGTCGCCTGCAGCTGTTTGAAAAACAAACTTTCAGTTTTTTATAATCTCGTGCGGCCGCTGCCCTGGTTACACACCTATGAAGTGTGTATTTGATGTTCCCCTCACAAGTGATATTTTCACCGCGAATTCGACTAAGGCCAAGCACGAAGGTGTCGCGGATTAGCCAGTGACTTGCTGGGTGGTTTATTCTATCCAGAAAAAGTAGCCCGTGTAGCCGGTAGTGTTGCCCGTAGTGTCGAGGGTGATTTCCTGCACTCGTTGTGCTAGCACACCGTCATAGGAGTGAAATAACTTTAAGTACGGCGTTTAACCACAATCAAACAAACAGATGCTGACATTTGAAGAACCAATATCAAAACTCAACCCTAAACCCAACCCTAAACATAATACTTATATTGGCGTCATATCTTTGTTACTAAACAAACATACATAACCTGACCTGGCACTACTGTCCGTCATTAAAGTCCAAAAGCCAATTTTATGTCCTGGGGTAAGGGTTATCCTAACCCTGGTTCTTATTATAATATAAAACCTAACACTAAATCGGACAGTAAAATTACAGGATATCTTACATAATGAACTTTCCTGGCAGTGTTGTTATTTACTATCTATGTTGTGAAATATTACAAAAACAAAAAGTGTTGGGATAGCTTTAGAATGACACAATAGTATATTTAAAGACAAAAAAGTTATCAAACATCGGAAGACGAAATTCATGAACATGCTTAACAATGAGATCAAGACAAAAAGCCTTTGGTTTGAATATATCAAAAAAAGGGAAAGTTTAACAAAATGACACCTACAATTTTACACCTGAATCATGTGATTTTACCAGAAATTGTATCAGATTCAGGACACATTTGCACCACTTTCCCCTATCGCTTATGTCAGAAATGATTCAGTCTCATATACAAGGCCTTGTACAACAAAATGTCACAACATAGGGCTCTAACAATAGGTGTATAAATCCCAATGTAGATAAAATTGTTCAACACTAAGCAGCCAAGCATTAACTTTTTTAAATACACCTTTAAAAAAATAAAACAAAGATACCAAGTAAAGAAAAACGATTCAGAATTGCACCCAGTAGAAAGTAGATCTTTTCAAACATATCACTCCAGCTCAAGATCCTCCAGCAACAGATATTTGATGAGAGATTTTGGCAAAGACAGTTGGCGAATTCTTTCGTTGACGTTCCCGCCTTTCCCCAGACGAATGCGCACGGCTCGCCTGCACAGATCGGACAGACAGCATGTAGAAGAGGCGATTACTTGTGCCAATTGTTTGGTTGGAATAGGATACTGAGACGTTGGTGAGTGGGGGGAGGAAACTCGTAGTCCATTTTTTAACAAGGTCTTTAACACATTCACAGCTTCCTCGTTATAAACTCTAGCAAGAGCCTCCATAATGAGCTTACTTTGCTTGTGTACAGCATGTTCTAATGGGTTGCACGGACCGCAGGTCGTGGACAAAGAAGATTTCTGTCCCAGATTTGGGTTTGCTTGCAACAATAACTTTATAATAAGCGGGTTACCAGAATCCACAGCGAACCACAATGGAGGTGTGTTGACGTCATCAGGAATATCGGGATCAGCGCCATGACCCAATAAAGATTTCACCATGTGTGTACTATTATAATGGTGGAACACGGCTTCATTAAGAGCAGTCATTCCATGCTGGCCCCTTATGTTAATGTCACAGCCAGATTTCAGTACGAATTCAACAGTCTCGATTTGTTTGCAACCGACAGCGGCAATCAATGGGGTATCACCGTCATTGTTTTGCAGGTTCAATCCAAACCCCTTGTCCATGACAAGTTGGCAACAGTTTACACTACCCCCTGATGCAGCCATATGCATTAAGGAATTCCCATTTGTTGTCTTCTTGTTAAGATCAGAACCGCTCTCGATAAGGAATTCGAGTACATCAAAGTGTCCCCTGGAGGCTGCCAAATGAACCGGTGTGCAAAGATTTGAATCTTGGGCATCAATTTGAGAATCGGCCTCTAGGAGAATACTGGTGCAGGTTAGTTTGCCACGCTCAGCCGCTAAATGGAGGGCCGTTCTACGATTATATGCAGCCATGTTGACGTTAGACTTCCATTCCACTAAAAGACTAACAGTGTCTGAATGACCATTTAAAGATGCCATCATTAACGGTGTGTATCTGCGGATGTCCTGAGCATCGATTTCCGCCCCTGCTGATAATAGAAGTTTACAGCACCCTATATTCCCGTGCTGTGCCGCAAAATGAAGAGCAGTGGCAGCACTGTGGCTGACATTGTTGACATCAGCTCCATGAGTGAGAAGGAGTCGTGTAGGTTCTACGAATCCTTTCTCAGCGGCACTTATTAACGGAGTATGGCCGAAGGCATCATCAGCTTCGATATCAGCTTCCGACATGATAAACAATTTACAACAATTGACATGTCCGTTCTCTGAAGCTACATGTAAGGCTGTCCGATCATGATACCCGCGGTACCTAACCGAAGCTCCGTGGGAAATAAAAAGTCTAATGAGCTGAATGTTACCACAGTGAACTGATAAAATTAGTGGAGTGTCCCCTTGATTATTCCTAACGTTGACATCCACACCATAGTCCAGCAGGAGACGACAGCACTCCAGGTTACCACAGGACGCAGCTTCATGAAGAGCTGTGTTTCTGTTGGTACCTGCACGGATGCTGGCATCACAGTCCCAAGAAATAAGTAATTGAATAATATTTGAATGACCCTCTCTAGCCGCCAGGATAAGCGGGGTTGCCCCATCAGAATCTTGGATGTCCGGCAAAACCCCGGCCTCAAGGACAGCAACTGCCGAGTCGGGCAACCCGGACTTGCTTGCATGGAGGAGAGCCGTAGGCAGATTTTTGTCGTTTATATCACCTTCTCCAATCATGGTTTTAAGTCTTAGGTAGTTGTTTACATCCACAAGTTTTCCCAAACTGTAAAACATCCAAACAAAAATTTAACGGATAATATACCTCATAAAATATAAAGGCAGATGTCCAATTTATACAACAGACATTGCTCAAAAGGTATAACAGGATCTCAATCAGTTGCCATTTAGTGGCGTTAGTTAATTTGCTCATGTCAACCGGTACTGGTGACAATGTGTTGCAATGTTAACCAAAGTCATCATAGTCTAAACTCGTGTTGTGGAGCAATATTCTTATACCTACAGTTGTACCAAATCAACTCGTCCACGGATCAACTCGTTTAGAACCATCTTATCCCTCGATCTTTTTTAAAGACTTTGAGGGTTCATTGGAAATTTTATTCTTATATCACCCTCCCGGGTAAAATTTACCAGTATACATTCCTGATTCCACATCAAATCAATTAAAACCACAATTAAAGCCGAATTCCAAAGTTTTAGCTATTGTGAATACCTATGCCCTTGATTGTCTACAAGCAGTAACAAAGCCATCACATTAATTCCAAATGTAATATTCATTCAGGATTATTTCAATTTTAAATGATTTCCTTAGACAAAACCCTGTGGGTCAGCGTGGTAAGGATTAGTTCGTCTGTTGACGAGTTGATGTCCTGGGTGCCATACAGCAGATTCATGTTGAATAATCTCATTAAGGGATCATATTATTGAAGTAGTACAAGGTAATAAAATAAACAAACCTGGTCAATGCAAAATCATCTGGAAGGCGTACATCCGAGCCTACAAAATAAGAAAGTATGCATGAGATTTTTCACAAATGTCTATACGCTCTGGAGTCCTCTTATTGTCAATGCTGAATGTAAGCACAACCCTAAAGTGAGGAGTAAGTGTAAAAAAAACAGGGATTGAGAGCTATGAATCAGCTATAAAAGTGAAGCCATTTCGTTTTCGTCTTAATATATCACAATAGTGTAATATAAGACAACAAATCTTCCCCAGCATCTATCAAAACTTAATTGCAGTGCCAAAGAAGACGAGTAAACAGTAGAACTATCTTTCTGCAAGTCAGGGCGGGGAAAATCTGATAAGACATTTCTTATAGTAAAAAAGGTGGCAGTCGAGGCAACAAATATCAAACTGCAAGCCGCGCGGATAAACAGTCGGCTGTATCTATTTTAACATGATACTGTACATAGCAAAGAACGACAGCATTAACATTTTTATAGCTATAGAGGTTTCCTTTATGTATATTTAATACGTGAAGATCTACTGAATTCCTTCAGTGAAACGTAAACCAGGGTACAGATGCTACTAAGGCTTTGGTGAAAATATCTTCAGAATTTGACCACAAGCAAAGAGAGAAACCGTAAATCACCGTCAAACGTGTAAAAACTGTCTGTTCATTTCGTGCATTTTTTATGTGTTTTCTATTAGTGATATAGACATGTATCTACAGCATGACCGATGTGTATTTTACCTCTTAAAACATACAGTTTATGTCCGGTGTTGTGTGCATGACTTGATGTAGTGTAAGCACATATTGCAAACGTATAATTAATAGCGACCATTGGTAAATATCAAGAAGTCGGTCTTAGGCTAACCTTTTCTACGTTTTGTTTTATATAAGATAACCAGACTATTTTTACATGTCGGCAAGTTTAACATTAGCAACAATATAAATGCTCAGTTAATATCAGCGAGCATTATGTGTGGAATAACCATTTTCAGAAAAATGTAGACGAATACTACCGATTGTGGTGGATGAACATAGACGAATACTACCGATTGTGATGGATGAACATAGACCAATACTACCGATTGTGATGGATAAACATAGACCATTATTACCGATTGTGATGGATGAACATAGACCAATACTACCGATTGTGATGGATGAACATAGACCAATACTACCGACTGTGATGGATGAACATAGACCAATACTACCGATTGTGATGGATGAACATAGACCAATACTACCGATTGTGATGGATGAACATAGACCAATACTACTGATTGTGATGGATGAACATAAACGGACATTATCATTTGTGATGGATTATCATAGACTAACACTACCGATTGTGATGAAAAAACTTAGACGAATACAACCGATTGTGATGGACAAACATAGACGAGCAATAATAATTGTGATCGAAGAACATAAACGAACAATACCGGTTGTGGACGAATATGGACGAACACCGCCGATTGTGATGGATGAACATAGACGAACACTACCGATTGTGATGGACGAACATAGACGAACACTACCGGTTGTGATGGATGAACGTAGAGAAACACTAGCGATCCTGATGGATGAACGAAGACGAACACTAACGATTGTGTTGACAAACATAGACGAACACTACCGATTGTGATGGACGAACGTAGACGAATACTTCGGATTGTAATGGAAGAATCTAGACGAATACAAATAGCTCTTTTACTTCTTTAGGCAAAAAACGTCTGATTTCTGACAATTACGCTGCGCTCTTCATTTTAAACTCTCTTCATTTTAAACTCGGAATTCAATTAGCGACCGAAATTGTACATTAGAAATAAAGAACAGTCTCAATTCGCTCTTATTGTTCAATCCTGCGTAAACTAATGTGCTGGCAGCGTTTTGAAAGAAAAACGTATTGTGTTTATACCCGAAGAACACTGCTCTTTTGTATTAAAATTCAATTGATTGAGAGCGCAGAACTTAAACTGTGTTCAAGGGTATTACACCAATATCCACTCTCTTTTTCTTCTTACGATTACATTAAAATGATATGTTTAAAAACGAATAGCACCATTAATTCGCCCAATACACAACAAGGTACAATTAAATAGCCATGGGTTTTGCGCAATTATAAAGATCGTCCAACCCCTAATGCTATTTTGAGTCAAATTTATATATTTTTCCAAAATATTATTTACATGAATATATGGCGTCCTTGAATTCGGAATTTAAGTATTATTTTTATTAAGACTGCGAAAAGAGACACAAAAGAGACAAAAAAAGTAAAAATAATAAATAAAAAAACCAAAAAATAAAAATTACAAGACAAAAAAAAAAAACAGATAAAGAAAACAACAATACCGTCAACAACAATATCACCAACGAGAGTTTGGTCACATTTGTATAGTAGGATGAAGTCTTTTTCATGATAATTTTAAAGAGAATCCAGGAAATCGAACATCGTTTTTTTTTCTGAGCTCTAAGTATTTGTGACATAGAATTTGGGTGAATATAAGTTAAAATGATAATCTGTTTGCACCATTAGGTACATTTAATCCGGATAATATGTCTGGATAATCATTATGGTATATGAAATGTCAGTCAGCTTCCGGTTAGTGCAACTCATCTAAGGCTTTAAAACGTTAACCTACTCAAGATGTTCTGGATACAGATGAAAAAAAAAAACCCAAACATATCTTAGCTAAGCAAGTAAACAAGTTTATCTAGCAGTAAATAGGCTCCCTTAGATAATCAGCCGGTGTATGTTACGTTAAGTAACAGGGCAATTACATCTAAAACGGTATGAGCAAATATATACTTAGTATGTCAGAGAGCTGGCTGATGTTAGATATAAGAAGCAGTAACCAGAAGTAATATAGCCTTTTATGTTCATCTAAAAGAAAAATTAAATGTTTTTTGACACTGAACTTTCTGCCGCTTTTAAGGACAGCGCATCATCCACACACATAAACCGGAATTATTTTGCGACGTGGCGCAGTCAATCACTCTCAATATCTCTAATTTCCATAATTTCTTGCCGCAATTAAACATATAGGAAACACAATTGTTTAAATTGGGGTTTCACAAAGTATTTAACCCAAACTTACGCAGCTAGCGACAAGCTTCTTGCGTAAATTGGCCTGAAATAATGTAATTTTACTCATATGACGCCTTGCCAATATTATACCGGAAGAAAACCACCTCCCATCGACACTGACAGGACAGTACAGGAAAATCACAGATGCATAATAAGTCGTGAAAACATATAAACTTTGTTTTGTCCGTTACCATGACGACTGAGATAGGTAATGCACGGTGCTTTTCGACAGTGATATGTACTCCCACATAATAGTAAAACGGTTAATACGAGAAGCAAGCCAAGCATTACCACAATACCAGGGCGGGTGTAAGTAAATTGAAAGAGGGAGGAGAGGGGTGGTGGTGGTGTGTTCGTGTGTGGGAGGGGGAATTCATCATACCCCTCGGTCCCCATTGCCAGCAGTATTCAAAAGCAGGTGATTAAAACACACCCCTAACAAAAATAAGACATAAGGTAAAGTTGTCCGTTTCAATATATATATATATATTTATTTATTTTCAGGCCTTATTTTTTCAAAATTTTGCGTAACGTATCAAGATATACCGCGTAAAAAGATATAACTGGTATACCATTCCATGTTTACCGATTGTAATCAAATACTATTAACAAATAAAGTCTTTAATAACAGTAGACCAACTTGTGAATGTTCCGTGGGTGGGTTAAACAAGTCGTGACTGTCATAATATAGCATTGTCGTTTCAGCAGCATGCTAAGCTGTCCGAGTGGCTTCATCAAGACAAAGAGTTAATCCGGTCATTAACAGGGCACATTGGGTGCAATCATTCTTGCAAGAGTTTCTCGGTATAGGCGACGAGACTAAACAACTCTCGTAGGCTATACCGAGCCATCGCGCATTAATTCCCGCCAATATTTTGGGCGACCTATCAGCCACAGACCACCAAGTAAAAGTAGTGCAAAAAAAAATGACCCGTGTGTATCTTCGAGTCAATGTCTCTACGTAGAATCATTTCTATTTTAGAATGCAGTAAATGCAAACTCTTTACAAAGTTATCCAAGTTAAGCCTGTAAGGTTTCGTTTTTTGTGAACTGTAAATCCTGTCAACAACATGTGCTGACAGAGCGAAACAAGACCATAGACCAACGGTGCTTTTGATTGGCTGGAGAACCGGAGCTAGCCAACCAGGTCACAGCTAACACATCCCTAGGCTTTCTATTTCTCGCTGTTTATCGATCTCTGTTTTAAATTAGTAAATTAATTGGGTTTTTTACTTAAATTTACGTCATAAATGAAGCAAGAAATGGTTCATACTTCAATAAACGGATATTATGGTCAGTCTATCATAAACAAAATATTTTTGATAGCGTATGAGAATCGTTTTCTGGCCATCTAGTGTAGAACATACACCGTAGACATCCGATGTACATGCACTTGGTCTTAGTTTGCGTGAACAGTGATCGTTCGCGTGAATTTTCGTTTGTGTAACCTCCACTTAACCTGAACGACCGTTTGAGTAAAAAAATCAGGCCTGTATTTTCTCCATTAATATTTACAGGCGAGCAGGATTAAAACAGAAACTTTTCAGAAATTAAGTTTGCCTATGCCCGCAATCATGAATTACAGAACCATCTCTAGTTCTGTTTTCCAGAAATCATCTTCTTTCCCCCGGCCCGATTTCCAAATCCTTCGGCGATTCCTGTACGAACGACCAACCTTGCTAGACCTTAATCCTGGGGAAGCACAACATATACTGGCAAATCCTGATAGTCTTAATGCACATTTTTGCAGTTACAGTATTAACTGAAAATATTCGCACTTAATTATGACCCGGATGTTATTTCCATCCAAATTGTGATATCATAATTAAAGTATTTTTCTCACTAATCTAATTTAACAATAAAGCAGTTCATACGCCCAAACAGTACCCAACCCAAATCATTTTCGCCTCTTTTTCAATATTGCGATGCGAAAAAACAAGTTGGTCAGAGAAAACGTGTCTACATTACCCACAACAATCCAACCCGACAGCAGTGATGAAAAATACAGCTAGCATATGAGCCTATTACTTAAGACATTTACAGTACATAAAGTGTTATTGCAGACAAACCTGACCGGAATCTCTGTGAACTGTAACAGGCGGATTAGTTAAGAAATTCTCCCGTGTGGAACTAGCCTGTCAGACGGAGATGAGCAGCGGGGGAAAGTACATCACAGGCATGCGGCAGAACCCTCCCAAACCAAATATACATGACCTATTTATGACGTGTTCGACCTAGAAAATCTACGCAGTCGGACTTGTTTGTTTGCATGGTGTTTACCGTCGAGCTCAAAGCTATTTAAAGTATTTAACTATATGAAAGGAATGATTCAGATATCAGAAGCCATGCATCCTTGAACTTCCTTCACACTTGGCTTTCTAGTATCCACAGGCTGAATAAATTCTATTTACTGCATAAAAACGGAGATTAGCCAACACATTGTATGGTTCACAGGTCGCATCAATTATAAATATAATTTAAATTTTATATAATATAAGTTATGGGCATGTCTGAAAATAGTAAAAAATCAAGGCTAGTAAAACAAGGTTTTTTTCTAGATAATTCAGAAGATGGAAACAAATTAAACAGCATGACTGTTTCTACAACTATTTTCGTTTATTTCTTTGATGGCGGTTTAACACTGTACTGAAGGTTATTTGATATATATAACGGAGTTCCTGTCTAATACAGGATACTCACAGGATCGGCTTCGTGTTGCTCTTTGTGCTGGGAGCATCAGGGCAAAAGGAACATCCCTACAACTGCCGTCTGAGTATTTTCGAGTGGGGTCCTTATTTGAATTCTAACAAAGCCACTTAGAAAGAAAAAAAAACGACAACGTTAGCATGCGCACAAATGTACATCGGGGGTACATCACTCATATAAAATTAATGTCAATTTAATTCTATGATAAAAAGATTATTCCTAGGCTGACTGCAGTTTTCTAAAAAAAAACAACAACAACATACAATAGGGTCAGTATTGTTAAATGCAATTTGAACGTATCAAAACTAAACCTATCGCTTTATCTATAGTATTATAATCGCCTTAAAGGTAGAACATCAATGAATCCTATTCTCTATAACTCCATATAAAAAGGTTTGTTTGTTTGTTTGATTGGGGTTTAACGTCGTACTTAAGCGTATTTCACTTATATGACGACGGATTGTCCACTTCACACTGCACCTAGCCATATTACGGTGGAAAACAAGGAGGAAACCTCGTAAAAACCACCCCTGCGATCGCCGGAGCCATAACATGTGGTTCGCTCATATACCTGAAGGTTGAGAGCAGACTCGATCCCGTGAACGGTACATAGATTGTTTGTTTGTTTGATTGGTACTCAAGGGTAATTCTCTTATATGACGACGGATTGTCCACTTCACACTGTACTAGCCTTATTACGGTGAAAAACCGGGAAGAAACCTCGTAAAAATCACCACCGCGATTGCCGGAGCCACAACATAAGACTCGCTCATATACCTGATGGTCGAAATGCGGATTCGAACCCGTGAACGGTAAATGGAAGCATGTTCAATTCAGGAAGCGCACTCGCTACCACTGAGCCACGGCCGCCGGACTCCATCTAAAAAGGAGTACCGATTTGAAAAAACACATTCGAATGTAAACCTTGCTTAGTACACGTAACAATCGTAGAAATAATGTTTTTTTGGGCAGTCTTTAAAACAGAATTCCACCTGAGGTTCTAACAGAAGAACCATGAATGGTTCTAAATAAGACTTTTGCGACATTACAAATCGCATGATACGTGTGTGACTACACTTTAAGCCGACGTCATTTTATAAGATATAAAAAATTTTACCATGGGGAATTTTATACAAAAACACGCGGTACAACACGGTAAGCGCTGCACCGCAGATGATAACATAGTTAATTTAAAAAACAAAAAAATAAACAAGCAAGTGTCAATGCACCGTGAAGTCATTATTATAGGCGCCATTAGTCTCCAGAATAATTTTAAGAATGGTTGCTGATATAAACACCAGAAAGACGTATTTAAAATAATTCCAAATAAAGAATATTGATGGCCATAGATAAAAGGAGAAATCAATAAATATGGAGTTGATGTTTGTTTTCTTGTTTCTTTGTTTGGGGTTTCAAGATCTACTTAATGTTTTTCACTTACATGAAGGCATGCAAGGACAATGTGTGACGGTAATCATTTATAGTCGACATTAGCACCGAACAAAGACAATGCAGGCCAAGAGGAAATACAAAGACATCCCCTACGGATGTGTTTAGTGTTTCTCCTTTAGATTTGAGAGCACCCCAGCAATGGGAAACTACCTCTCTACATAAAGTAAAAATTACGATCATTGCGTCAAAGGTATTTAGTCTGGTTTAAAAAGATAAACAGAAGATAAACATAATCGAGAAAATAATTGAACTCAAACATACCTCCAAAACCATCTTTTACCACTTCATTGTCCATGGCAAGAGGCATTTATGAAATAAGAACACCTTTCCCGATCTTGTTTAAATACTCATACTTAACTCTCTTCTATTGCAGAAGAGACTGGTATAGTAAACTACAATCGTGGCACACTACTTTGTAGTGACAGAGGGGGCCGATGCCGTCTATATATATACCTTCCTCTCCATGAGTTATTCCAGGCAAGTAAGGGCATATTTCAGTCGACACTTCCAGGACTTCAAACTTAGAGAACCATCAAAATGCTTACTAAGGTCAATCGGCTAGCATGCTAATACTAAACCGAAGACGTTGACTGAACATTGGCAGAGAACCAAGTAAATTGACAACGGTGCAGCACAGACTGAAAGGAGTTTGATGAACAAGCGCGTCGATTGGCTTGCACCTGTTTTTGGTACATCCCACATTTATCTAAACCCCTGCCGTTTAACAAACAGCTTTCTCAGCTTGTTTCGTCAGATTTACGGCAACACAGATACAGAAACCAGAGCTATTCAATTTAACGCCAGCACAAATGGATCATCTATCAAGTTCCTTTCATACAACAGGAAACTGTAGAGGTTTTAGCGCGGCGGGTAAAGTATTTCTGGTCTGAATATGAATGATTTATGTAGACAAGTAGATGTAGACCAGTACAAAGACATAAAAGCATCAGATACATCGCTAAATCATATGTACATTGATAGGTAACAGCTTATTTAAAAATGTAAATAGAAAAGGCCTACATGGCATGGTTGACATCCCACGACAACGCGCGATTGATTAAACACAAAAAAGCAGCAACAAAAAAAAAATAAAAAAAAAATAAAAAAAAAAGACAAAGCCGCAAATGAACCAGAAACGGATCGATACACGAAACGCCGGAATGGGACAAGGACACAAGGTGAGCTTATCTCAAAGCTGTTTATTGTACAAGTTTGAATATCCGTTGTTAATGAAATCGTGAAATCCATTGATGATTTTAGCCTGATATATTTAGTATATATCAACCTCGTCGATATTTCGCAAAATATAGCAAAATCGTTTTCTCGAGTCGCACATTTGTTTAGGCCTTATCGGTACCGCATGCATAAGCCTGCACCTGAGGAATCCGCGAATCGACATTGGTGTTATGTGGAAAATAATACTGGTATTTTATTCTAAAAATCTTGACCTTTCACCTGCGGTCGCTCAGGTTTGCATTTTAGCCGTTATAGAGGACGCTGTTTATTTTAGGCCAAGAAGCGAGCAGTGATTTGGCTGGTATAAAGCAAAGCTAGATTGAGGTCACTGTTTGGGGTTAAGCATGTTCAACGTGACCTGCTAATGGTTACTTTGCCACCTGCTGACCTCTAAATATACACAGTCCTTCCAGGGGCACTGTTATAGTAAGACGTATACTTTGTCAAACTGTTACTACTTTAAATAAATATATATGAATATGTAAACTAGAATTTCTTCTTGTATCCTGAAACGTACCGGTAAAAACAGCCGCTAAATTCTCGAACCCTCGGCCTAAGTATTGATAAATTATAACCCTTCGGGTCCACCCCTGCATCCCACCCCACCCCTCTTCCATCCATTCATACAAATTCACACACAAACACAAATATTCCAAATCGCACTCTGAAGAGAAGGAATGCTGTCGTTATTTCGCACTGGAGGAAGATAATCATTCCATCATTTTAAAACACTTCAAATCTTGCTTGTGTTGGTGACAATTATTGTTGGAATACACAGATGTCATATAAGTGAAATACCCTTAAGAATCATGTAAGAGACCAATCAGTCAGCCTAACCCAATCGACAGATATATCCAATCCGAACTTTACGAATGGATATGAGTAAGAGCATCTCTGGACAGGGAGTGGCAATAAACCCTATTCGAATTTTGAAAGAAAGATTTCCGTTAATTTGAACTGACCTTTGCAAAAATACATCTCCGAAACACAGTACCTAACTTTTTGCGACCGTATATTTTGTCACAGACTTACGAGCCACGAAGCACAAATATGATGGTGTTATATACACGTACTGTTTTGCTTGTATTCTTTTTTTTTTTACTCTGTGGCTTTACAGGTGCTTAAAGTTTTTTTCATATAACTGCAAGCACACCCAACCGATAAGGAAGTCCTCCTCGTCCATCACTGCCAACAAGAAAAGACAAGACTCTTATACATATCTAGTATGAGGTTTAGTAGAATTCAACTGACGGATGGGTCACTAGATGGATGGATGATGGTTCGGTCCGTCGGTCAGTAAAACCGATCTTCAGTTAAACAGTTATCAGAGTGTTATAACTTTTAACGCTGCATCGTACGGCATAAAACCCCACCTAAACGAAAAGGCAGGCCCTAGTAATCGTGACAGTTTTATGACGAGTTTTCATTGCAACCTATTGGTGAAAATATATTCTTATGTTCTTTTCATTAAAGTGCCTTATGCAGTCTATTAATTTTTATATTACAGGAATTTAGACCGTTATTATAGTGCACCCCTGATGAATTGGCCATATAACACAGTGTGATGGCATGCGTAATGCACAGCTATGCATACCTGATGAGTCATCTCATTTTGTTGCTGTTGTTGTTGTTTTTAAAGACATTTAAACATTGGACAACAGCCAGATGTAGCTTAAGTATGCGATATAATATTTGTATGGTTGGAGTCTGGCGTTTTTTAAGGAGTTTATATACAACATGAGGTGATTTATCGATCTAAATAAACCTGCATTACTGTTCCAGTGTGATTACTTTTTAGAAATATATGACGAATTTTTGTTAGGGAAATATTGGGAGGATATCATCCATACATTGAGATCTACAAGCACCATATACATAGAGACAGTGTCTATCCTTACAGGTGGCTCACATACACTTCCAACACAGCTTTCGAGAAGTATACTAGAAGTCAGAATTTAGATGTGAACATTTCTTAACAATTCGGCCATGATTTTGGTTTTGTAGAGTTCACCAAAACTTCCATATGTAGTGAATACAGACTAGTGTTGACATCCCAGAGGAACCGTCTGGCCTTTGATTTATAACAGTGGAATTTATATATTATTCACATACCAATTAACTGTACAGTCTATTTGTAAGCAAAGGTTTTTTTGACTGTTTCATTGGGGTTTTACTGCCATACATATTAAATTAAATCACTTATATATATATGATAATGTACCCCTTAGGGCCTATATTACCAGGCATCCCCAGGCTGATTATCAGTATAAATCCTGAAATCGTTAGTTTTAATGTAATTACCTAATGTAATAAGGAATACACTCAATGAATTATACTTATCAAAGATTGATTAACTGCTAGCCTATCTCAGTCTGCATGACTGAGTAGACAGACTTGTGCCAATAATAAATAAAAATGTCCTATATATGGCTAGTCCTACAGTATAAACTTAATACACAGTACAAGTGATATGGTTTTATTTCTAAGTGTACCGTAGTATTAAACCAACGCTTGACGGTCGCATCTACCATGTACGCTTCAGACAAGTTTTTACTGGTACGGTTGTTATATGATAACACCAGATTGTCAGAATGAGAATGATACAAATAATTAAACGTAACACATCTACGAGTTCCTGTGTTTTGTACATATGTGCAATTCGCGAGATTCTCAGTTTAAAGTTGGGATGAAATTCCATTAGGGAGCAATATTGGTTTATTTATAATTTATTCCAGGTAAAACATCACGTGACGTTAACGATAACACATTGGCTGACAATCGTATTTCTTGTGAGCCCAGCAAATACAAAAGTGCAAAACAAGATGGTCCGGGTGTGTCTTAGATATGGGCCCGGTTGCTCGAAGCACTATTAAATTTAAACCTCTATTAGATGACGTTACGCCATGTTGAAGGCCTATCTCTA